>JAIPRL010002049.1:0-67449 GCA_025469235.1 Pemphigus obesinymphae | reverse complement strand
AAGTAAACTTGTTCACCAATTCAAACATCTTTACATTTTTTAAATCGAACGAATATAAGTACCTTAAAATTTGTCAGTCGCTTAGGTCGTTTTGATGAAAAATTGGTGAAGCAGAGAGCCGCCTTAACGCCCCGTCGGCTCGCACACAGTACCGCGTGGAAAACTGGCGGTGGGCGGGACGTGATAATTTATGGACGGCGAAGATTGAACGGAATATAATATTCGGCGGCGCTTGTTTTACGTATATTATTATTATTATTATTATTATTCGGGCGCGCGACCGTTAAAACACGATCGGACAGAACTCGCGGAAACCGTATTATTAAAACATCCGCCGGAACAATAGCTATATAATATAATATAGCATTCCTTCCGCCCCATCTGCACTACCACCACCACAATCTCTCTGTTATATTATTATTATTATTATTATTATTATTATTATTATTATTATTATTATTATTGTTATTATTATTATTTATATTCTCGTTCTTCCGTTTTGCCACCGTTTTCTCGTATACATTCATAGGTATATATATATATACCTACCGCGTGAGACAAAGATAAACCGACGGCCCACCCCCACCCCCCTCCGTGCAGTTGTTATGTGCATATTATGTACACAAGTAATTATTATCGAAAACGACTGGCAAAAGCCGCGGCGAGAAGTTTTCGCCTTCTCTGCACACAACGGTAAGGTACGTGCCGACGAAATTCTAAACGCGCGCATTTTAATTTATACAATATTAAAATATACCGGGCGCGTATACTTGCCAGCCGTCGTCGCGGGCGAGCAAATCGTTCGCAATATAATTACACTCCGAGCGGCGCCGGTTTACGCCGTATTTTACGTGTACCTACTCACCCGTTTTCCGTTTCCGGGCGTAACGATAAAAATCGTTTTACCATTGAAAACAAATAGAAAAAAACTGTAAATATTGTATGGGTAGCAGTGTATTTTTTAAGCCAGTAAACATAAACGTCGCCCCGCGAAAGTTTTTCGTCGCCTATTGGATTTTATTGTTGAACACTCATTGGGTATATATGCTGACGCGTATTTTTTAAATTATAAATAAACTAATGTGAAATATAATTAGGTGACGAATGATAATCACGCGGATAAGTATAACATGGAACTGAATAGACGCAGAGGCATTTTTTAATAATGATAATTATTAATCGAGTATTAATATACTTTGAACCTACTTGGATCAGTACTCCGTATCATATGATAAACATATAAAGATCAAAAAACCTACAAAAACCGTTAATTAACTAAACGTTTTTTGAAATTATTAAACGACGTTTGGACATAAATAAATTATATATATATATAATATATTCTTGCTTATTTTATAATTTAATAAAAACTAAATGTTAAACTACATTTTGTTTTTGGTTATTTGATTTATACGAATATAAAGGATTTCAATACTTTCATAAGATGATTAAAAAAAAGGATTTTAATTTAATTTAATATTATAATCTTTCTTTGCCTAGGTATATTATACATTATAGTTTTTCCACTTTCATTACCTATTTTTTTAAATAACAATGAGGGACAAGCATAAAATCCGATATTTTGATACATTTTTAATTGTCACTCATTGAGTATTCCTTAAAAAGAGCACTGATAGGTAGGTACGATTGTATCCAATTCTCTCTGAAAACAATTGTTAGATACTAAGTATCATCCTACGCATATCTTCTACCAATTTTTTATTTATATTTCATGGCCCCAATATATTGCAGTACTAATTTCAAAAAAATGTACTTTATAGAAAATTACGAAATAAAACAATATAAATATATATATAATATATATATAACTTCTGTAGTTCGATTGAAATTAGAATACAATACATACTTTAAGAGGACGCCACACACCCGATTTTTAAGGGGTTGTGTATAGGCAATTTTTATATAATTTTAAGAAAAATTAAAATCAAACAAATTCAAAATATTTAAGTAAATTTTGTAATTAATTTTAAAATAGACCTGTGTCGGTACCATTTTTAATTGTCGTATAATCACGATACTTATTAAAAATATGTTTACTCATTTTTCATTTTTATCAACTTGAGAATATTGTAGAAAGATGACTTAAAAAATAAATTATAAAGAATAAAAATATCTAGCGACTGATGGAGCCGATTTTTGGTATGTGCATTTTTGCACATTTTATAAGCTGTTAAAACAATTTAAAAACCGATATTTTAACAGCTCATAAAAGATGTATAAGTGCATATATCAAAAATTGGATCCATCAGTTGCTAGATAATGTTGTTAGTTATAATTTGTTTTTTGTTTCGTATTTCTAATATGTTTGTAAGTTGATAAAAATGAAAAATACTAATGTAAGTTTTTCATTGAAAAGTTGTCGGTGTGGCGTCCCTTTAAACATCAAATTTAGTGTTTTAGATAATGTTCAAAATCGTTTTTTTTGTTTTATGGCATTCAAATGTGACATAACTCGTGAGCCACCTAAGCATACTTCTTATCAGCCATTATTCAATTTGTTTGACATTGTTGGTTTATCAGATAGAAGAAAAATAAATGATTATACAATTTTCATTTAAACTTGTAAATGGTTATATCGATTGTCCTAAATTATTAAGTTTTCTTAATTTGAATGACCCTCAGTGTAGAACTAAGTCTACTATAATATGTTGTATGTATTTTTACAAAAAACAAATTATATGCTATAGCTTTTCCCATAAATAGGATGATGTTCAAATGAACATTAGCAAATTAAACGAAATTTGAAATTGAATTTAACTTTACTTCCATTGAATCTTTTAATAACTATATAAAAAAATTTTTTGTATTATATTACTGTTAATGTTGTACTACTATATGTATTGTAATTGGATCGTATGATATCCGTTGAAATTTAAGTAAATAAATAAATATATTGTTTTTATATGATGGGGTTTTTTTATGTATGTTTAAAACCTACCTATTGTATATTGTGTACACTTTTTTGAGTAGTTAAGGAGTCGAATAATAGTTTTTGGGATAGAAAATTCATTTTGAATGGTGCCTTCGTCGATTTTCCCTGCAGTAGTTTTCCTAACAGTAAAGGAAAACTACCGAAAATAACGGATAGTTGTTATAAATCGGAAAATTATATATTATACCCACTGATAAATTTGCTCAGAATTGTTTTTTGAATGAAAATTGCAATAATTTATATTTGCTATTAAATATAAAATAATAATATTACATTATTCTATTCAAGAATCGAAGGACGATGGACCTACTATATTTTTGGATTTATATATTATCAAGTCTCAATACTATAGCTGTATATACCCATATATTATATATAATATAAATGCATAGTTATTTACCTGCATGCAGGTAAATATAAATAAATAGATTACATTTTATTTTTATGGCTACTTGGGAGTAACTGGAAGGCCACAAAGTAACGAATTTTTATAATTGATCAATGCTGTTAATTAATTTACGGGTAGGTATACTTACTCGGGGACCGGACGCCGTATAGTCCATCACAATACATCCGTTAAATGTTGTATGTAGACATTGAAATACATCAATATTTATAAAATTCCACATGATAATAATTATTTATTTTTTTAATATATAGCTTTGTTTTATCACTAATAATATCAAGAAATCATACTATAAGTAATTATTTTATGACCTGAATTTTTCTCTCTACATTTTTCAGAAAACACGCAGCTTTCAAAATACGTTGTTTGGACACAAAAATCGATATTTACAACGTACCTACGTGAATACTTACGAAAACTTAGTATATTTGGTTAACGTTTAGTCCTAAAAAAACATTATTTCAAGTGAACATTTCCACCGGGAAGTAACGGTTAACTTAAAAGGCAAACCTGGTTATACTCATTAATTCATATACGTTATCCTTTTGGATGTTGTTTGGATGTATAAAAATGAAGGAAAAATAAACATAGTAGATACATATGAATGAAGTTGTTGCTATATTAAATATATTAAATAGATGTGTGCATGCAATTTCTTTCGAAAAGATTCAATCGTGTATTATTTTATTTTTATAAATTAAGATAATATTATAAGTACATTATATGATGTACCTACCTAAAAAAAAATAATAATTTGTGAACATGTACCTAGGAATTATAATAATATTTATCATTTAAGAGGACGTCTCACATCCGATTTGTAAATCATCGTTCTTGTATTAGTCAATTTTAAGGAAATTTGAAGAAAAAAGAAAATTCAACAATTTACTAATATAGATAGTATAATTTTTTGTATTCATAAAAATGTATTGAAAATATTACCCAATTTAGAATTTTTCATTTTCCTGAAAATAACGCAGGAAAATAAAATAAAAATACATTATAAAAAAATATTATTTATTACAGCCTTATGTAGCCGATTTTCGTTAAGTTAAATTTTAGTTTTTACACATATTTTGAGTTTTCAATAAATAATTATTTTTTATATTATTAAAAACTATAGGTAAATAAAAAAAAAATTAACATGTCGTAAATAACGTTGTTATGTATCTACCATTTGTTTTTGATTCGTATTTTAAGATGCTTGTAAGTTGATAAAAATGAGAAACGCTAATGCGAGTTTTCCATTGAAAAGTTGTAACTGCAATATCGCGCTTTGCTTTGCTTAGATTTATGAATTTTGTCTCAAGCATAGGTTTATAGAGATTAGGGTATAACAGGAGTTATGAAATTACTTTGTTTAGAATTTTAGAAATTTATTTTTCGGTTAAGACGATAACCGTTGAGGACACTGTGACGTGTTGAAATGTCTTTAATGTGTCTGACGTTGGATGTGGAGATTGTGTCTTTGAATTTGAGTGTTGTAGTGGCGATGTATTCAGTTATTGAAGTGATATTGTTTGAATTTCGAATGGTATCGTTATTAACGTACTAGGGAAGGTTTGTAATTCGTCTGAGCCTGGTTGATTGGAAAGCTTCGATGGATGATATAGATGTTTTAGAGATGTTGGAAGACCACGCTGAGCTAGCATGGGTTACGATGGGATGAATATAAGATTTGTATAAATAGAGTTTAGTTGATGCAACGCCATCTTAAGTTAAACGTTTTAATATTATCTATAAAGTTATACCTATAAAATATTAATTCAAATAATTGTTTAAAATAACACGATTATTCAACAGTTTTAATAGATATTTGAAAATTGGACGAAATAACCTTTATACGTTTTTAACTTGTGGTAAAAAAGTTTTTTTTTCATTATTTATTCAATTGATACTGATGATGAAAGCTGACTTATTTCAATTTTACGTCCAAATATACACTCGGTATATACCTATAAGCTAATATATGGGTTATCAATGAGGTGAAAAATGAAAATATGTAATGTTCATAATTTATTTAAGTTAGGTATTACTAATGGTTTATAGACGACTGCACGATATACGCCCTCGACGAACGTGCTTTTCGCAAGTATACAATAATAATAATAATAATAATAATAATAGTTAAAGCGGTATTTTCGAGTTGTACGGTCTCCCTTTGAGAGTAGGCGGTGGTCTCGGAGTCAAGGTCTGCAAACACCCACTGAAAAATCTGGAAATATTCAAGATTGTGCAATCAGTCTAGAAATCACCGGTATCTTTACCAGAAATGATCAATCGCCGCAAGAATAATGGAAAACCGTTGGGTATTTTTTGGGAATTTGTCGCTCGGGGGGCAAAATGTATAGAGCCCCTTTTTAAATTTTAATAAGCAAAAAAAAAAAAAAACAAAAAAACAAAAAAAGGTCATTCGTCAATTCTTTTCAAAAATCAAGTGATCAATCAATGATGGGACCCCACTTCCAAAAGCGGGACGAAAAGTTTTAAATATTTTTACATTTTGCGCCCCATCATAATAATGGCGCCCGGGGGCGGCAAGTGCCCCGGTTCGCTGCCCCCTAGATCCGGTATACTGGATATAGGTGTTTTTGCACTTTGGTCCTGTATAAAAAAAAAAAAAAAAAAAAAAATAATATGAAACTCGAATGCGTTTTCGAGGGGTGGGAGGGGGGGGAGGGAAGGGAAGACGAATCGACCGAACGGGGCGCTCGTAAAATTGGCGCGGGTGATCGTAAAGTGCGCATGTACGTCCGTCGAGCTGAGTATCGGGCGGAGTTGTTGTATACATATAGGGAGTGGTCGAGTATATTTATAATATCATCGTGTTCGACCATTATTACACGCATGCATGCAGTGCAATGCATTATATATTATTATACATATTATTGTAGTCCGTCCGCGACGATTACTGTACGTTGGCATTGAGCGCGTGATGAACGCGCTAGCCGCTTCGGCCCGCGGTGGTGGCCCGGCGCGTTCCATGTGCCGTGTCGGGGGGCGACACGTGCGATCGGGCCGCCACCGCCGCCGCCGCGTCTGCCGGGCGCGCGCACGTGCGCGCGTGCCCCAAACTGCGCGCGTAATGATTGATGTCACGACGATACACTGCAATCGGGCCGGGTGGTCCGCGGCTGCTGCGGCCAAACGTCGTCCCTCGTCGCGCGCACACGATCCGCAAATTGGAAACGATTATAATACGTATACTCGAACCTGATAATGGAAACCCGTGTCATTGTTACAATAATAATAATAATAATAATAATGATAATAATGATTGTAGTTATTGTCGTCGTCCGGTGCGGTCGTTCGTTATGCCGTTGTCCCGACGCCCAAGAGACGGTGACAGGAACAGTGGCGTGCACAGGAATTTTCAACGGTGGGGGGGGGGAATGAATATATATATTTTTTTTTAAGTTAGCCATTATTGGTATATCTCTGATGCGATTTACGTAAATATAGCCAAAAATTGGGAAAGTCCATTTTCAAACCTTTTCATCATGTCCGTCAAGTTGGCACCGGCACATTATGCTAGAACCTTAAGAATAGTATTAAAAAATTACTAGGAATTCGCTAGATTTATTTACTACGCTACCATAACAATGTCGTTTATGCCAGAAGAGTACGCGGAACTAGCCAATTTAGTGTCTAAAAATCCATTTCGATTTGAAAAATGTTCATTATAAAAATCATGGTATCAGAGAAAATGTCTGGAACCCAACATTAAATATTTTGTTCCAGACATTTAAAAAACACATTATTTGAACAATGATATGGATCAGTTTAAAAAAGTGTGACGTCACGCAGACGCGTGCATAGGAATCTATAAATTAGCCACGTGGCTAATATTTTGGCCGTGTGGTCGGAATTTAAATCGTGGCTCAACTACAGACAATATTATATCAATGTTTAAATAAAATATTATACAATGTTACCAGTGTAATAATATTATAAATGTTTTTAAAAGTATATAGAATATAATTAATTAGGCTAATTTAAATTATGTTATTTTATGTTATAAGGTACACATTACTTGGCATCATAAACTATATTGGAAACAGTATTGTAGAAACTAAAAGAACATTAGGACATTACACAGCCTATATTAAAAGATTGAACTGTTGGGAAGTCCACGATGACCTCAAGAGAAAGACTCAAAGCATTTCACCTCAAAAAATAATTATACCACATATTTTAATCTACATTGTATTATAAAATTATTGTAATTATTATAAATTAAATAAATTTACAGTTTTAATTTTAACAGTATTTTTATTACTATTTTGAATATATGATTAATAATAACAGATAATAGAAAACTTTAAAGATATTCTACTAAATCTACATATTATGAGAGTTATTCGGACAATGTGCCGGTGTCAGTTCATTTTCCTTATTTTGAATTTTCGAAAAAACCAAGGGGTATCAAATTCCAAAAATGACCTAGCAAAATCTAGCAAATTCGTACTAATACTATTTTTAAGATTCTAGCATAATGTGCCGGTGCCAACTTGACGGACGTATTTTCATCACGTAAATATGCAGGCACAGCTGTAAAGAATACTTTTAAAAAGCATTTGAGTAAATCAAAAAAAAAAAAAACATTTAGAGTAATACTCAAATACTTATTTATTCAATGTGTTTAAGTAAATACTCAAATACATTAAAAAAGTATTTGAAATCATTTTCAAATACTTAAAAAAATATTTATATATATTTTATTCTTTTTCTCTTACGCTTTTTCTACCTACTATTTGAGGTCGGCCACCCTAGTCCTACACTTCCACTTATCTCTATCTCCCGCATCTTCTTAATTTATCCTCACCTTCCTTATATCACTCGCCATCATATCCCCTACCTATTTTCGGTCTTCCTATCCCTTTCTTTCCATCAACATGCATTTCCCTTACTAATCTTACAGCCTCAGTATCTTCCCTCCTTAATACATGCCCGGCCATCTTAGTCTATTCTCCCTAATTCTGTCAACTATCGAAGCTACTCCTATACTACCTCTTATATAAACCATAATCGTTTTTGATGAAATCGCGTACTTTTGTAGTTTTTGGTAGTTTTTTCTGCTGCATTAAAAAGCTATTAAGAAAATTGGCTTCTTAAATTACTTCTTTAAAATATCAACTAGGTGTAATTTTCTACCGGAAAATGCATAAAAAAAAACATATTATTGCTCCGCTCAGAATCTAATAAACCAGTTTATCACTTAACTCTAACTTAACAATATAAAACAAAACGTGTAAAAATTATTAAACACTTTATTTGTAATTTAAAATATTATATACATTTTTTAAACAATTTTGAACGTTTAATAGTTTTTTACTGTTACGAAATGAAAGTCATTAAGAAAAAATAACTAGCAAGCAGCAAAATGGAGATTATAATACACATTGAACATTCATATTATCCTCATAACTGTAAATTCATGGTTTAAGATGGTTTGAGTCAGCCCATTTCTAAGGAATTCAATATAGGCAATATCTACATAAACATCTATACATATATATATATAAATGAATCCCTATTTCCCTTGATCACCCCATAACTTGAGAACGACTTTACCGATTTCATTCATCTTTTTTTTTTTTTAAAGTTTTCCAATACTTTGTAGAAGGTTCTTACGGAAAGAAAAATTTAAAAAATTGCGCAGAAAATTGGAAAATTTCAGAAAACTTATCGACTATTTAAACTTCGCGCGTTTGACAGTTCACAGGATACTCTGTGGCAGAAACATCAAGGACATTATACAATATATAGTATATAATCTATGTACTATTATGTAATCTATGGACAAATAGTAGAAAACGAATAGTTCACGACGACCATAATTAAATCATTATTACTCTGTGATTAAATCGTAATTTTTATGTTTTCAATTTAGATTTAGATCTTTCTGCTATAGAAAATATATAGAACTATATAGAACATTCTATCGATCAAAACGTTCATTTATTCATTTCTTTAAATTCTTAGTGATTAGAGGAGATATCATATATTATTTATTTATGATTAAATTTTTGTCATTGTATAATATTATATTTTGTGCTATAAGTGAAGTTTTACTAAAATCACCACGGGTGTGATATGCCTTTATGTGATGAGTTTATACAATAATTAGTTTGTGTTATATTACTGCGTGGAGTTCCGGCACGAGGAATTTCGGCAGTGGAATAAAATTGGTAGTATAGGTAGGTATTTAAAAATTTGGTTCTTCAAAATTCCACCAATTAGACGTAAAAACTTGGGTCGCAGAACTCGCAATGCTGTAAGTCAAAGATATATACGATCAATTCAAACTGACGAGCAACGCGAAGTTCGAAATAAAATTGAACGGAATCGATGGAATCGAAATCAACAATGTAGAAATGTTGGGTTTAATCCCCATCGAGCTGTATTCAATTATAACGTATAGCAATCGATTACAGTTCACAGCAAATAGTTGCTATTGGACCAATGGACGTTGTGTGTCCACATTGCAAGGCATTTAAGTTTAAAAATTAAGCCCCTGGATTGTGTTGTGCCAGTGGCCAAATGAAATTGGCGTCATTGGTATCGTCACCAGAGCCACTACATTCATTGGTTTCCGGAAATGGGCCAGAATTTTATGTCTACTTTCAAGATAAGTATAATGGGAAACAATAAATTTCTACTACTATCGACATGGTGTAAAGTACGTTGGTAGCTCTGAATTGCCAAAATCAAAACGAAGTGAGTGTGTTTATTTATTTATTTATTAATTGAGGCGTTTTTCGACATAGGAATTTCCGTCTTAGACATACACAAGTACAAAATGTTTAAAATCTGGAAATTTTGTTTAATTATACCGAAGTGGAAAATTCACATTTTGAAAAACGACTCGATTACAACCTAGAAAGATTTCAAACAATCTTATTCATTGTACAGAATTAAAATAGGACCAGCTAAAGTCTCACAATTTTGCCACAGCGAAAGGTCTGAAAAACGATATTATTTTAACCGACTCGAACCATTTTGATTTCAACCATGCATATCTTACAATTTCCAAAATAATCAAGATAAGAAAGTTGGCATACTAAGTATAATTGCTGCGAATATAAGTATGTCACGGTTATCATCAAAAGAATTAATAACAAATATTTTTTTACATTAATTATACCTAATATAATTAGGTAAAAAATTGTAAAAAAGACTGTCAAGGGGGGATTTATCCCCGTGTGTACGCCACTGGGTGCAGCACCTATGCCTGTATGCAGCGCGTTTAGCATCATGATAGTCTGCGGACCTCGACAGTCTTTATATAGGTTAGATTTATGCATAATTTTCACCAGTGGCGTCATTTCAGTTTTTGAAAGGGGGGGGGCTAAATTTTTGACCGGCCCAAATAACTGGAAAAAATTGCTTGCTGCGCTCGCAAACTTTTTCTCGCTAGTATTTTATCTCAATACTAACTTATATAATTTTATATATTGTCATAGTCACAAATATCCCAATTTTTTCGGAAATAATATTGACTAAAAACGTGGTGAGAGACTAAATATAGTACCTACTTGAGGTGAATTTGTTTGAGGGAATTTATCTCCCACAAGTCGCTTTCTAAATAGGGTAAATACACATTGGTTAGATATGAAAGGGTTAAACATTTGAAAAAATCTAAAATATTTATTTCAGTACTTCCTACTTTGAAGACTGTTAGTAAACTTTGATATATCTGGATAAAATGGAAAAATTATATTTTTCAAAATGGGTTTTGTTGAAAATTGAGTCTATATACGGCTAAGAACAGTAATCATAATTATTTAATTGTAATAGAGAGGTATATTATATTTTAATATCGTATATATACGAGTCGTAACGATCCCAATAATATTGATATTCAATTTTAACGAGTTAATATTGGAATGTAGTAGAAAAGAGGAGAATCGAAAAATCCTAGATTTTATAGTACAGATATTTTGATTGAATTATAATTTTTTCACAAACAGATATTCGAGTTCCATAGAAACGCCACATTTTTATTTAACATTTAATTAGGCGGGTACATCAACTTGGATAGTATTCCGAATACTTTTTAAATACATATTTAGAAGTATTTAATACCGCATTTTCAATACATTTTAAAAGTATTTTATTCCCTCAAAAAATACATATATATGTTTTTTTCTGTTATTTTATACATTTTGTAAATATAACCCTCACTGCAAGAGTCATAAGTCTACAGACATTTAAAAAATATAAGCATATACTTGTGAAATTTGAAAAAAATTCACGTTATTCAAATTTACTATTCGCAAGTTATTTTCTATATATATATACATTATACATACGAGTACGTTCTCGAATATTTTTATTTTACTTTTCGTGTGAAAGAACGTATTTCACGAAATTATGCTAATTTTCTCAATGGGCATTTCGTTGAAATTATTTAAAGTTTCTGTAAAGTAAATTTATGAATTCATGAGAAATAACTAGGAATTATGTATAGTAACTTGCGAAACTATATAATTGAATAAACAAAGTAACATTGGCAAAAATGTATGGTTTTAGATCAAATATATAGAGTTATAATAATGGGTCGTTTCAAATCTGTAATCACTAATTTATAATTGATAATAATTGATATCATACATCAAAGTATTCTATAATATATTTTATAATTAGATTATCATCTAACTTTTTGTTATTCGTCTGTATGTATACATCTCCTAATAGTTTTAATTTTAATAATTTTGTGTAAAATAACCTATTTTATATACCTATGTACATATCATATATATATTATAAATATCAGTCGTGTATATAAGTGAATTCGTTAAATTATGTTTTTGCAACCCATCCCTTTATTGACAATATGATTTTACCCGTTATAAAGCATTATGTATTAAGTGCATAACGCGCACAAATCGAATCCGGTCGTGGCGGTTAGCACGAAAAGGGTGACTTTGTTATTGTTTTAAGTGAAATTTGAATTTTTATATCATATAAAATCAATTGAAAGGACACATAAATTAGGTTACATAGTATGACTAATAAAAACGATAACTGGTATACATAATATATTGTTTTAAACATTACAGTTAGTACAAACCAAAGATATATGGGCAAGTTAATACAAAAAATTAACTCAAATTAGTCGAGTTAAATTAACCAAAATTTCTCCACTCAGGAGTCAATAGTTAATAAAAATCAGTTTCAATTCATTAAGTTTAATAAGTTAAAATGAGGAAAAAATATTAACTCGGTTAAAAAAAAAAATGTTTTTTTGATAATATATTTTTATAACACTTGTGAGATAACATTTATAACGAATTAAAATAAGTGATCATGTTTTTTATAAAATCAAATCGTGCTTTATCGCCCGAATTAATTTATATGCAAGTCTTGGACGATTGAGCATATAAATGATAAACGGTTATACACACCGCGATGAACTAATCGCTAAAATGTACACGGTTGTAAATATAAGCTATACATGTATAACGTTGTAATATTTACACGAGATGATAGAATATTGTTTAATAATTTTGATCGAGTAGGTATATAACGAAAACTAATAATATTATAAAGTATAAAAATTACAAAAAAACTGTACAGATACTGAGGTATCTGAACAGTTATATGGTGGAAGTTGTCCCATATCGTAGGTTTGGTACTCTAAAGGTGTGATTCTTATGCACGCGTCTTTACTCGCGTCGCGGCACGGCGCGATTCAAATTTCAATCGCGCGGTATATTTTTTGATCGCTCGGCCTGGATCCTGGTCCTGGATGGCCGGACCACGGCAAACCATTTGCAGCAACAAGACGCATTTCACTACAATAGTATTAAATTCTGTTTATTTTCCAAATGTCTTTAAACAATTTGAATGAAAAACAAAAATCAATTCTAAATCTACTTCGCTTTTCCAAGAAGTAGATGAAGAACAAGCCACGCCTTGATTTTTTTATATAAAATTCGTGTTCGGCGTTAAAAATACATGGATGTTGACTTATAAGTTCTGTTAGTTTTGTGTCATATGTAATTTCTACAGAAGCCTAAAACCAACAAAACGAATACAAATTTTAAATATTGATAATGATATCAGGGAAAACACACTATTCGAGCCTGTTCGATTTCCCGGTTTTCATCTCCCTGGTAACTAAGTATATGATTTATCCAATGATTAACAAATTGTAAAGGTCGATTGTCAAATCAAAAATCTAACAATTAAGTATTAATAATGAATATATAACTATCGTGTACTAGTAAGTAGTAACTATAACACCGAAACGGAGCCAACGGGCATATAAGGTATCCATAAGCACAAGTCGGTCGAGATTGGTGGGTGCAAGTAGTGATGGGGAAATTCGGTCTTGGTCTTGCAAAAATACAAGATCAAGACCAAGACTGCGTACTAGAGCTAGCAAGACTAAGACCAAGATTTTACTGTCAAGTAGCAAGACTGAAATAAAAATTGTACGCAAGACCAATACTGCTGATGTCTTGGTCTTGCTTTGTGCATCACTAGTGAGTAGTGGGGGACAGGGGGGAGATTTCAGCTTCAATTATTTGTACACGTTACAATAAATTGTAGCATTGTTAAAAATGTATTGATACATTCAAAATAAAGAGAGGGGATGGGGTTGTAATTTTAACTTCAATGTGGCTAAGCTTCCTTATAGCCGCTCCTGCGATTTGCGCTTATGAAGGCGCGCGCACACACACACACACACACACACACATATATATATATATATATATAGTGGATACCTTTGTATACTCGAAAATGTTGAATTTTTGCACTATTGCATTTGTATATATGGACCGAATTATTCGACGAGCAAAGACTGTGAAATATTATGCGATCGCATAGAAACGGTAGGTAGCGAATTATTCAGATTCGGATGATTGACAGACTGCAGCGACGTGTCCTCGGGACATCATCTCATCCTGTACGGCGTGCATGTAGAAACTGCCGCTGTTATTCCCGCTGTTTATATGCACATAATATTATACGAATTGCGGTTATGGTGGTACTGTTAGTGGTGGCAGTCGTGGATGGTTTGCAAACAAAAACACACTCGCACACACCGAGTTTCTCTAAATTGCAGGAAAAACAAGGCGACGAATACTCGTCGTAGATAGGCGAAATTCGTTTTCTGCCCGCGGCGGCTACACAAACATACACACACATACATATATATATATGTGTGTGTGTGTGTGCACACTGTACACTATATCCAAGTATATATGAACGGTTTTTGAGAGGGTGGTTTGTTACACACACACACACACACACACACACACACACACATATATATATATATATGTATCGACAGAGCTCACATCTGTCACGCGCAAGACACATAAGACTTAATGTTATACGCGAAAAAATTTAATACTGTACAATCTTATCGGTTTTTGAGTGCAAAATTTTTCACTATACACGACTTATGTCTCGTATAATAATATTATAATACAATTTATCGATTATGTAATATTATTATTACGTATAAGTCGCGTATAGCGTAAAATTTTCCTCCAAAAACCAATATTAAGATTGTGATAATATAATATAATATTATAGTCTTCGATGTGCCCGATCACAAACATATATTAGATATACACCATCCATAATATACATACGTACAGTAAGTCCAGTGGCGTAATTTTGGGGTGTTTCCTCCATGTCTAGACATCCCCTACCTCCACTTGAAAATCTTAGTTTACCAAATTTATCGCTACCTATTCTTGATATTTTTTTTATATCTTTTACAAGTACCCATTAACAAACACAGAGGTTTTAGCAATTTTTTTTTTTTTTTATACAGTATGATCATCTTTTATGGTAACACTAAATATTTCGGCCGGATGACCTTGTACAGAAATTAATTTTGAGCACTTTTAACACAAAAATACATTTATAAAAAATTAAAAATCAAGAATTTGTATACATTTTTTTCATGGATGACTTTTTATTTAATTAGAAACAGAATTATATAGGACGTTATAGGACGTTCAATTTTATAATTTACCAAATGTTTATAAAGTTGGTTAAAAATATTCGATCAAAAATCACCCACGTTAAAAAGTGCTTAGATAAAGTCTTGATCATTCATTTGGGAAAGATGCACTTTTACTGTTAAAACTGTTCAGTACCTAAGAAAAGAGCTTCTTCTGAGATTTAATTTACACACAAAAGAAAGTGGTATGGCACAATTGATATAGATACTCGTATTGTTATTGTATTAAATATTTAAATTCGTTTTTTATTTAAAAAAATATAAATAATTGCCTGTTTTTTAATGAATAATAAAAATACGAGTGCCTAAAACATTTTGATAAAAAAATTAAAGGTTTATGAGTAGAGTATTTTCCTTTGATTACCTATAATGTTTATTTTATTTCAAAATTTTTTCACTTAACTATTGTTAAGTAATAGCTATAATAATTGTTCCAAGATCCTCGAGGTATAACTATAAAAATTACAATAACATTATTTTGCCCATCTTCAATTAGTCTACAACACGATTTTAGGAAACCAAAAGTTTAACTTGAATGTTTTCATTTCATTTTTTTATGTTCATTTTTCAACAAAATGTTGCAAGATTACCAAAAAAGTTCATGGTTTTGATAATTTTCATAAAAAAATTTCATTTTGTTTATCATACTAAATATTTAATATAGTTATAGTTATTTTAGAGTTTTAAATGTTAACATTAATTATCAAGTTCATATTAGTCAAGTCATTCAAAAGAAGGTAGAGTTTGCCTTTGAGTTAAATGTATTTGTAAAAGACAAAAGTTATCTAAAAACTTCAGAAGCGGGACAACTCCGAGTTATGTAAGGTTCCTAATATCTTGGTTACTATCCGGAAAATTTCCCAAAATACAATACTGATAGTAACGTATAATAACAAAAGTACTATAATTAAAGTAATAAAATTGTGATTAAATGTACTAAAATATTCTTTAAAGTTTAATGTTATCAGTTAAAGTATTGGAACCGGTAATGATTTTAATGGTTTTGTTTACCACGGTTTTAAAAACATTTTTTTTTTTTTTGATTTTTCATTTTGGTCATGACTCCGATTTTTATACATTTTATTATTGATTGCTCCAGATTACATCTGGTTTTTGGCTATATAATCGTGAGATTTCATTATCAAGTATATAATATATATTATTATAATTACCAGCTATATATCCAATAAATTTGACAAATTTAAATTTAATTTCGATGTCATATAAAATATATAAAATATTTCATAACTTAATGTTATGTTAGTGTTTAACCTTTTTAAAACGATTACCAAAAACAAAACATTACGGTTTAGATTTGAGTTTTCCAAACAAGTTTCAGAAATATAAAATAATGTGTGGGTTACACCTACATAACACATGAAAAAACTAGGGTTTCAACTGATTTCTGTTTTTACTTATCAGTTATCATAATCAGTGCTGATGTATAGCAATAATGGATTGTGTTTTAATACTTTTAAGTATTATAACATCCTTTTCGTCCAATGTCAATGTAATTTGTTATTTAGTACGTATTTAGATTTAACATTTACATCCTTTTTCAATACATATTTTTATAAACATATCAGAGTTTTTGGTCGATATTCTATATATATATTTTAACTGCTATATGTAAAATTACTATTAACTGTGGTCACGACTGTAATATATCGAAAATCAATGTGTCAAACCCAAACTTTGGCATACATTATTTTATTGGTATAATATAAGCAATAAATTATTTTACATTTAGGTTTCTATTGTAAAGAAGAAAAACTTTATGTACATATTGTGTCTGTCAATAAATAAACATAAATAGTCGACATTTGTTGATTTTTAAATAAATAATATGTACCTATTGAGTTTTTTTTAAATTATAATTTTGAATTTAAATTTGTCAAAAAAAAAATTTATATATAGGTACAAATATGGATAGTTTTATTTTCTAATTAAATTGAATATTTGATATTGTAACTAAATTTTTCTTAAATTGTATTTCATTTTTTTTTTTTTATTAATAAAAAATAGAAACCTGGGATTCTAACAAGCTTGTTGAGTGTAATTTTTATTACTTGTTTATAAATCAAGTGTAATTATTGATTAACTATACATTTTTTATGAAATTATGTAGGTAGGTACCTATTTAGTATTTAATAAACAGCAATAGCTTATATAATATGTATATGTATATATACTCGTATTTACTAAAGACTAAAAAAAAAAAAAAAAACATTTTGAAAAATAAAGTGTATACAAATTACAAATTGATATCAAATTTATTTACTACTTAGAAGTTGAATTCGTATATTATGTTATACTTGTCATTTATATATTGAATTAGTAAAATTTTCGTAGAAAATAGTTTTAGTTATTTTATTGTAGAGGGATTGTAGGTGAGGGTGAGAAAATCATCTCAAATACAAAATTAATATGCACGACGAAAAAGTTGAAACACTGCTTTTAAAAAAATTCGTGTAGTAAGTATAGTAGGTAGGTATTCGATAATATCACTAATTGGATAACCAATTATTATAGTTGATTCTAGAAATAAGGTGGTAGAAGGATTAACATTTCTATAACGTGTGTGGTATAAGCTTTCCACAAAGTCTTCACACATTTATTAGAGACTATTGGAAAAAATAATATTTTACGGTCTCCTTTTTTTTTTTTTTTTTTTTTGTTTGCAAACTATTCCATGATTTGTAACATTATGACTTTCAAGTTTCTCTGTTTTTTTTTTTTTAATGTTCAAAACATCTATACTGCAGGGAAGCCAATTTCAGAAAATGTAATTAATTTTTTTAAATATATATTAATATATTAGGTAGTGCGTTATGGAGATTCTTGTGTTCCAATAAAGCAAGGTTTTTTTTTTTTGTAAAATAATAATGTGTTTATTATTTTAATAAGTTTATCCATCTCAATATCATGCCATATAGATATAACATAAATAGGTACTTTTTTGATCAGTTTTAGATATTAATTGTACTATACCTACAAGGCTACAATATATAAAAATAACAAAACAAATGAAACATCCCCTAAACAATATCGTATATCTACATGTTTAGACGAAATTCGAAACAATATATTATATAGGTGTGGGTTGTATTAATACGTTATAAGTATAATAATATTAATGATTTGGACAATTCAGTATTTTTTCCATTACTGGTTTGTGAACCTATTCTATTGACTTAAATATGTATATAGTATGGCGCCGTCCACCGTTTATTCGACGATGCATTTTTCTCTCTTTGAGACTCCAAGAACGCTGCCGCGTATACTTGCAAACGCTTTTCTAAATTCCAATAAGTGTTTACACTATTTATCGCTTTTTCGTTTACATTCGACAGTCCACTCTTTTCCTCCTGCATACATATTATTTATATATTATATAGCTAAAGGTATACACGTTTCCCTGAGAAACTAATACAATGACAAATACCTATATACATCCCACTGTACATCTTACAAAACTTCTTGGATGATTTTTTCATGAAGTATTTATTTATTCAGTTGATTAGCGTGTCAAAGTCAAAATTGTATATTTTTGAATATACAACCTACATTTTACTTAGAAACTGTTTATATATGCATTTCTATAATATAGTGTATTGCTACAGTGGAATAAAACATCACGTCTTTTCAATATCCATAATGCGATTCCATAAATAAATATAACTGAATAATGTGATTTTGTGTAACGAATAAATTGTATTCCTAACGCAAATTTTGTTATATACACTTACCTATATACCGTTCTCCTAGTGACACGGACGAAAACTACAAAAATTCAATTTATTATTATAATTATGTAATAAAAAATCAAAAATGACATTTTGTCTATTTTTAGCGGTTACATTTCATTATATACCGTAAATGACATTTTAAAATCGAATTTTGAGAGTTACTAAAATATGGTTTTACTGTAAAAAAGTAATAAAAATAAGAATGTTCATAGATATTAATAATATAATATATTATATCTTATTTTTAAAATGTTGGTCTTTACTACCTTTACCACTATGACGGTATAAGTATTATCTTCACAATCGTTTTTCTCTGACGACAATCTAATAAATATAAATTTATATACTAATAAATTATTTTAGCTAAACATAGTCGAAAAAAATTATTCATACAAATAAATCTAAATTACTGTGCTGATATTTAAAAATTAAAGTTTAAATCAACGATCAAATGATGCGTATAAATGTAATTACCTACTTAGGTATTATTATTAGTGCAAAAAAAACATAAACAAAATTATACAATTAAAACACATACAATTTATAAAGAATGAGAATGAGATATTGCATAAAGTTTTAGCGTCCCTTTCAAAAGCTTACAAAGCTTATGCGGAAGAGAGAATTCTAAGAAAAAAAGAAATAGGTTACAGCTAATTAAACATATTAAAATTAAAATATTGCACTTAATGTAAATAATAACTATAAAACTAAACAACCAAAAGTTAGTTAGATAATACAGTTAGTAATAATTTTTAAATAAATAAAATGTATTGAAAGTATTTAAATTCATTAATAGTTTTATACATAAATGAGTGTCTTTATTAATAGGACTTTGCTGCCCGACAGTAGTATTCGGTTTAAAAATATTTAAATTAGTAATATTTTCGTTTCATGTATTATATGTAGTTTTAGATTTATTCTATAAATATTTATATTTGTACATAAAAAGTAAAAGAGATTTATATTAAACTTTATTAACAGAAAATACATTAAATTCCTTACATAGTAAGACAGTCGGATATAATATTGACTTATTAAGAAATAATTTAAGTAAACTATTTAAAGGGGTTAAATGATCATCATAAGTGTCATTCCAAATTGAAATTCCATAGGAAAAATAGATTGTAGGTACTAATGAAAAATAAATTGTTTTTAATAAATTGATATTAAGGAAAGATTATTATTATTATTATTATTTTGAATTTATTAACAATTTTCTAATAATGTGAGTCAATTTGTAAATATGTTGTCCCCATTTAAGTGGTGATTTATCAAATATTAATTCTAAATAATTAACTTGCTCAGTATTTTTAATATTTAATAATATTTATTTTAATAATTTACAATTGTTAAAATAATTATACAATATTATCATTATATGACGCACTTTTTAGTTTAAAATTAATATAATTTGATTTCGAGATATTAATGCTAAGATAATTATTATCAAACCACATTTTAACAATATCAAGACAATATATTGGCATTTTCATATAGAACATTTATATCTTGAACATTAATTAGGATTGCAGTATCATCCTTAGTTTTATAAATTTTACCTGATAAATCAGGTATATCTAATAATCCGTTTACGTATATATTAAATAAAATGGGACTTAGGACTGTTCCCCGAGGAACATCACATAGTCATGATGATATTACGATTTGCGGTTGTAGGATCTACCTACCTTTTTCGGTTTACTGTATAATAAATAGGTATAATATATTATAATCACGACTTTTACTCTAATTTATATAATTAATTCAATAAGATATTATTATTTTTCTAGAAACAAAATTTATTAAAAAGAAATTAAATTAAATAGGAATATGCCCGCGATGTGGTGCTTTTATTAACGTTGTGAAAGTACACGAACTTTATTTTATCACAATCATTAAAAACAATCAATACTTATATACGAATATTTTACAACGTGGTTTTTATTGTTATTAATATTTTGTAAAATTATTATTATACCTGCAGATGTACGTGTCATTCAAACATTTCAAACGTCTCAAATGCAACTGTGCAGTTTCGATTTCCAGGTATAATATTATGAAATTAAATTTTTTCGTTTGTGCACTTTGTAATAATCATTTTCGAAAAAAATTATATACCTAAGTTATTACTCCCAGGACTATTATATTACAGTACCAGTATATATATATTATCACACTTACTATTATGAAAACGTCTTTTAGTTTTAATTTTCACCCCTTTCGCATAATAATTAATAGTTATATACAGATCCTCGTTGGACAGTGTTATAATTCTAACCTCACAAACAATCGTTATACATATAAATATATATATATATATATATTAGTTAAGCCAGTGGCGTGTTCAGAATTTTAAAATAAGTGAGGATATTTTCCCAAAAATTGAAAAATAATTGTAAAAAAAAAAAAAAATAAATAAACGGTCATTTGTGTAAATTTGACTGCCAGGAATATAATTGTTCATTTGTCGTATTGTTCTGCGTTCATTCATACAGAATTATAATTTATTATAAGTAGGAATGTAGTGTAATTAATCTATTATTAAAATGACGCTACATACCCGAATTTTAAAAGGGTTTTGTATAGTAAAATTTAAGGAAATTTTAAGAAAAATGAAAATCCAACAATTCAAAAATAGTCTTGTGTCAATACCGTTTTTAGTTGTTGTGAAATCATGATATTTGTTAACGACCATGTTTACGCATTTTTCATTTTAATCAACTTGAGAATATTGTATTAAGATAAAATAAAAGATAAATTATAAAGAACAAAATTATCTAGCGACTGATGCAGTTGATTTATGATATATTCATACTTACATGGTTTATGATTTGTTAAAAAAATGAAAATAAATCGATAATTTAACAGATCATAAAACATATAAAAACGCATATATCAAAAATCGACTTTTTTGTTGATTTGTTTTTATTGTATATTTCTAACATGTTTGTAAGTTGCTAAAAATGAAAAATGCTAATGCAAGTTTTGCATTTAAATACATGTAGCAGCGTCTTCTAAGAATTTTATTATATAAAATATCATTATACCAACGACACGACTTATCTATTACAAATAAAAAAAAAAAAAAAAAAAATTGTTTTATTTATGTTGAAATCCATAGAAAAAAAGCCATGGAGAGATATAACACCCTCATCCCCCCGTGAGCACACCATTGAGTTAAACATATAGGTCCGTACTAAATACTTTACCTACTTAAAACGATTACAATAGTTATAGCCACTTAAGCCCTATATATCACATGGATATTTTAGATTCCGAGTGAAGCTATATGAACGTATTTTTGGTAGAAGCGATTCGAGCAGGAGGTTTGGAATAAAGAGATTTTTTGATAGTAAATTGGTTCTAGTTGATACTTTAGAAAAGTGATTTTTTGACTTTACGAGTAATTTTCTTAAGCGTAAAGGACATAACTACTTTTTATAACGTAAACATTTTATAAATGCAGGGAAAATAAAATATGTGATCACTGATCGTGGTTCAATGGTCGAATCCATATCTGGACGAATTTCTTTTATTTCAAGTTATTGATATTTTATATTGAACGTGCAATATATGGTACATTAGTGACATACCTAGTTTTCCGATTTTCGAAATATGATATTTTGTGTATCGGGCAAAATGAAGTCCAGTCGATAAAAACAGAAAGTCAATAATCTTTTTTGTTTTTGTTTATTTACGTATTTATTTTAAAGAAGTATTTCATCGGCATTTTTCGTCTCGACAACCCCCCCCCCCAACTCCCATATAAGTATTTCTCCGGGACGGCCCTGTTTGTCGTAAAAATATTCGTAAATAATCCAACTACAAACTATGGGTTATAAGTCAATGTCGAGCGTATTACGTCTTTTATTCTCACCACTCAAGCAGTTACGTATATATTATTTTGTGAACAAACGAACGGATCTCGAACTATCGAGTTTTAACAGGTTGAAATTTTGTTTATTTTATATGTACCCATAATGTTTGTTCTAGTCTTTGCCCCTAGTGTTTTACTTTAAAACAGAAGTTTTTCCCATACGTACATTTATTGTTGTTAATTCGCTTAAACAACATTTACCAGACGGATCGTGCGTATGTCATAAATAATAATATATGTAATCTAAAGTGGGTGTACGCCGGACTTAAATATCAATGCCGAAAATTCCGTATTGCACGCGCAAAATGCTCAGTTTTAAAAATAACACGAATACCTAGTGCATAATATATAACAATAATTGAAATTTTTAAAAAATAAACGTTCTTTATAGATACGGTTTAAGTAATAATATTGATAAAACGAACTATGGAGTTTTTGAAAATTTAATACTACCTATTACTTACTAGATAATATAACTAGATAATTACTCGTATAACGATATCAAAATCTCAATATTTGCTACGAATAGCCTAAAATTGATAGACATCATTTTAAATGTTAGTCGTATTAATTTTACTTAATATTAAAATATCCATAGGACTCAGTATTAATATTCGCCGAAAATAACTCGGTACTCGGTATACCGCTAATATGCAGCAATATTTTTGGATTTAATTTTAATTTTCAATACCGTTTTTCGTTTTTTTTTTTCAGTTTCATATTTTTTTTTTTAGATACGATACCGTTATCGTGTTTGTACAGTTTCAATTTCGATTTTGATTTTGTAAAGATTTTAACGATACCCATACCATGCGGTTTTGATACCGGTTTCATGCCATGGTTTAAATAAGTATTAGAATACCAATATTTAAAAAACATTTACTATATATAATACGAGTACCAGGCACCTATAATACTAATGTTCGGATTTTGAAACTCCATAAAACATTAAAAAAAACACCAAAAATCCTACAAAAGCACTAAAAAATCTAAAAAAAAAAAAACAATAATAATTATTTAACATAATAATTTTGTATTTATAGATATTAATAAAAACCCAATTTCTGCAAAATACTTTGTTTTTATTTAACAAATACGTATTTCGAAAACAATGTTTTCATCTTTAGTGTTTGAAGATCCTACACATGTATGTATTATTTATTTATTTATTTTATCTAACTTAAACTAAAGATAAGTGTATTATAATTAATTCATATTAAACTTATGCACATGCCTAATTTAATGGTGGAATTGTTGTTTTAAAATTAATTGTCAATAACTTATGAACCCTTAAGATATTTAGCATTTCCTTAGCATTTTCCCTTTAAATTAATTTACATTTGAACTGCGTGTTTTTATTAAAAATAATTACTAATATTAACAATGATAACAATGTGAAAAATTATTAATTAATAAAATAAACAAAATAAAATATAAATTATTAATAAATTAATATTAACAATAAAATACTAATAATTAGTTATTACTTCATCAATATAAAAATGCGATTAATTATACGTGTTTCATGAATTCAATGCCTAAATAATGACAATTATAATCATTAACTTCTTATTATTATACTTTTGGAAATACATAATTATGTTAATATTATGATTTTAAAACTGTTAATATAGGTACATTTTTCATTTTTTTTTTAAATCAATGTTAATTTCGTATTCACAAAATTACCTATCCAGTATCACGAAATTAAATACCCTATCACAAAATTACCTCACTTTTTTTAGTGACATTCAAATTTATATAAAATTAAAACAAAGGTCATTATTAAACCCAAAATAATCATATATTCTAGTAGCTTTACATCATATTCATTAAATAATCAAAATAGTTTTATAAAATTATAAATGGTGAGTATGTAATTAAAAATTTTGTGAATAATACACTTTACTTTACCCCATAATAATTACCTAAACACGTAGCGGCTCGTAGTTAAAATATCACATTATAACAAATATGTACATACTTACTAGACATAAAACGTGTTATATTATTAATAACAAATTGCATTTTTACCCAATTTTTTTTCAAATATAATTTTGTAAAGAATATATCATAAGCATATTTAAAATTAAACTAAAAACATTTATAAAAAAATAACGATTTTATGTGGAGCTTTGGTGTATTATACCTACATAACTAAGATTATTAATTTTTTTAATTTCTTTAATACGGTTAGACTCAGTTAGAGTGACGTAGTTATAATCTTGTGTTCAATTTTTATCGGTTAAAACCTATTATTTTGTCGAAAAAATTTAAATGGTTATAAAAATTTTCAATAATAAATAAACATCATTGTAAAAGCATTAACTTCCTCGCTCCACTCAGAATCTAAAACAAAAAGAAATAGCTGAAATATATTGTAATTTTTTATAATGTATATTTATTTATATTTATACCATATAATTACTGTAAAAAGTATTAAGTACAATACTTATTACTAATACATGACTGATTTCAATTTGTAATTTGTAATAATAACAATTGTATTGTATCTAATAATGTTCCTAATAATTTATTATTGATTAAAATGAAAATTGTGTTTTTTTTTTTTTTTTTTTTTTTAAACAAAAAGTCTGTACTTACTTATTTTATAATAATTGAAGGTTCTTCACTAATAGGTAAATTAAATCCGGTATTATATTAATACCTATATTATATTGTAATTAGATCGTAATTTCAACTAAGTAATATAGAAATGTCTGTAAAATAGTGATATCTATATTGTATTATTATCGATTGAATACTATCGATTTTCATACCGGGCGGAAAAGTGAATCGGCGGAAAAAGGAAATATACAATTTTGAGGGAAAAGAGAATCGACCTTTAGTTGATTTAGCAGAAAAGTGAATTGACGAAAAAGGGAAAAGTATATATGGTTTTTGAGGTAACAACGGGTTGTGCCCACTGTATTCGATCGAGAAACGAAAGACATTTTTTCGATTATTATTTCCATTTTTGAAGTAATTCCTGGATTTTGGAGAATTTTGCACGAATGACCTTTTGTTCCGAGCCGTCTAATTAAAGATATAAATAGAAATGCACCATCTGATACGCACATGACCGAAAATACGAAAATGGTAACAAAAAATATCCGGATTATATACGCGATTAGACGGGTAGATTTTTTTTTTTTGCGGAAAATTCGCCGCAGATTTGGCACATAATCGTATAAGTTGTTTTTACCGAAAAATGCGTGTATATAATATGTATGCGTAAGTGAGCGGAAATCGTCCATATATATAAGAAGAGATTCGTCTGGTAATACAACAACAACAATAATAATAACAATAACAATAACAATAACAATAATAACAATAATAATATTATATTACGGGTTTTCGCGCGCGTCGGTTTACCGCGGCGCGGTGGCGGTGTCAACCGGCGCGAACCGTGGCGAAAGATACGGTGTGCGTCGTACACCCTTCGACGGCGATGGTGTCGGCCGGCGGAGAGGAGTAACCCTCGCGCACAGGGGGACGAACTGTGCGGAGGGCGCGCGCGCGCCCAGGCCAATGGCGCGCCGTACGTATATACGCGCGCGTCCACCGTGTGGCCCGGGGGTAAGGGTGTCGGCCGGGCACGCCCCGCCCAACCCGCGCGAGGGGTATAAAGCGGCGGCGGTGACCGTCACACACGGCACCGCCGGAAGGGGGTGGGTTATTCGCACTTTTCTACGCGGCGGCCAGTTATTGAATTACGCAGGGCCATCATTTGATTTGGAACCGACGACACCGTCGTGTGTACCGGCCGCGCGCGCGCCACCATAATCATCATCGTCGTCACCGTCACCGTCACCGTCGTCGTCGTCGTCGTCGTCCTGTCCACCGCCACCGCGGGCCACCGCCGACGCCGAGCCCCGTCGAGTTGTATGTGACTCGGCGAGAGTATAACGCGCGTGCATATATACGGTCTGCTTTTCACCTCCCCCCCTCCCGGCGTTATTCGCGTTCTTTTTTCTGCCCGTCCCGCCGGACGCGATTTTCTTTCGCGACCAAACACCACCGCGACGACCCGCAGGCAGGTTGGTGCGCGAGACACGCGCCCGCGACGTAATATTATAACGCACGGGTATCCGATAATATTATTTATATATTGTCGCCTGCCGCACGTACTCGATAAATTAATAATTAAACGCGTGATATTATTATATATATATACGATCGTCGTCGAATCCGGGATTTTCTTCGGGAGACCGGTTGCGCACGGCACACCGTACCTATAAATGTACATAATCTCGGGCGTTACGATAATTCGATAATGATATCGGCGGCCGAGGGATTTTGATTCGATTAAGCGGAATTCGGTCAACCGCGTTATAATTCTCATATTACACCGCGTGTGTACACGATTATAATATTCGCGTACGCCGCCTACACCGGTGAATATTATATATTCGTTCGGATATTATTATAGTGCACGATATCCGACACCACGTGCAGTAGGTACCCGTCCGATGAGAGATAACGGTACGAGATAACAGCTGTACGGGTGTATACTGCCACGCGCCGACATGGATTACTCGTACCTGAACCAAGCCAACTTTGACGGTCTGACCGGCACCACGGCGGCATCGAACATGGACCACGCGGCCATGGGATACGGCGACCTGGCCGCTTGCGGTCAGATGACGCACGCCGCGTACCGGTTCGGTCCCACCGCGTCCATGGCCGCCCGGTCGTACAACACGGCCATGGGACACCACCTGTCGGCCGCCGCAGCCGCCGCGGCCGCCGTGTCCGGCAACGGCCACAACGGGCCGGCCGCCACGTCCGTCGCGGCCGCCCGTAGTCACCATCACGGCCATCACCAGGACCACCATCCGGGACGGCCAACCATGTTCTCGACCGCGATGAACCTGCCGGGTAAGCCAACAATGTCCTTATGACACGTGTCCCTATAACGTATGTCCTGAAAAGAGCAGATAACGGTGCCCAGCACTAAAAATCAAATCTTCGGAAAAATGAGTTTCTATTTTTCGTCGTCTCTTGAAATTATTGTTCCTATCACTTCTGTTTGCAATTACACTGTTATTAGAAATAAGCCACCAGAGTTTTTGCGAATAATAGATGGTGTTTTTTTTATGTTTATATTTTTACCATTATTTTTATTCTATAGGAAACGCTGAATTTTTCTTTAGTGTGATTTAAATACGATCTGATTTAATCAAGGCTATTAGATAAATAGTATAGTATATGAATTAGGAAATCAAGTGTATACTAAAAAAAAAATCTTACCACCATAGTTAGTACCATTAATACCATCTCTCCGTTGGACATCATATAATATATACGGCTTTATTCTCTAGTACATGTAACATATACCAAGTTTTCCCTTAGTATTGGCATGATATTTGGTCGATACTGCATTTTAAAAGCGCTTTAACGGGAATCTCCAGTAGTTTTTACTGATATTCAACTTAATGTTAAAAAGAAATATGTAGAATTAGCTACCTATATGATAGAATATCAAATAATCTCATTTTTCAAAAATTGGTTTTACCGCCCATCTATTTAGGACAATAGTATATAAACATATATAATTTTAACCTATCATAGTATGCACCCTTAAAACAACCGTGCATATTGCGTTTGTATATTTTTGAAAATAATATTATTTTGTTATTATTATTACCTATAGTATTTTTATTTTTTATCATATTATACTGAAACAATGATAAACAGTACAATAAACCTATATAAGATTTTCTAAACAACACAAAAATATTTCATTTAAAATTTTGTCCTTGTGGTAGATATTTAAAGTATTGATTTATTCTGCAGAAAATATACAGGACTATACGTGTTTTTAAATTCTATATACGAGCTAATGTTAAATATTTTATTAGATGAATAGAAACACGTGTTTCCAGTATTTTCTGCATTAATTTATTTTATAGAGTCCTTATTTTGCTTTACCAAAAAAAAAAACTCCGATACGCGAATGGTGAATTTAATGGGAGGCCTAACTTAATTTAACGAAATTGGCCTTTGTAAATTTTGGCATGAATAATTAAAAATCTGAAATCATGCATATTGTATAAAATCAATGGTATCTACTCGTATTAGCTATATAGATATTAAACAAGGATGGCAAAGTTAATTATATATATAATTCAATAGTTAAGTTAATTTGAATATTTTGTTTTTAAATGTAAATAGTGTCTAATTAAAATTGAATTATAATTTATGACTTAACTATATAGTTATTAACAAGATTAAACTTAACTCGGTAAATATCGACATTTTTATTCGTGATAAAAAAAATAATTATTATTTGTAGACAAAAATTAATTTTGTATACCTTACCAACAATAATTAATTTTAATTTTTAATGAAAAATAAAAATACAAAAAATACGCAGTGGCATTATTTTCATAATAATTCAAATATTGAGGAACAAAAAATTTTCAGTCTGTAATAAAAATATATTGATCATAAGTTATATCATGTTTTATACTAAACTCAATTTTGAACGAACAAGAACAAAAATAAACTGTTAATAACCAACAAAATTAACTATAGTTAACTAAAAAAAGTTCACAATTATACTTAACTTTAAACTTTAACGTATTAACTATATGATGTCCAACCTTATGGTATTAATTGGTATATTGGGTATATTATATACCAATGACAATAATAAAGAGAATATGCGCTTTGAATGTCACACGCCGCGACTATAGTTGACTGATTATACTTATATGCATCTTTAATACTTATGTCTCTCAAAAAAATATATAAATAATTGTCCATTATTAGTGATCAACAGTTGACAAATAATTTGATATATTGAAATATGTAAGGCTAAACCCCAGTTAAAAATCGTACTCGCTGATATTATATCACTGCACTACATTATTTTTATAAAAAAGTTACCATTTTTAATAAAATATTTCAAATTAGTATGTATTTCATTTTTTTTAGAGTAAATGTTGCTGATTTAAAAACTGATAAAACTGATACCCCAATTGGTTACTAAGACAAAGTAAAATAGATTAATAGGACATACTTTAGATTTTTACAAAATTATGCTTATAGTTTTAGAAAATTATCCTTATAAAATGGCACATATAAATTAATTTAGAATCGATTTAAGTTTATATATGTAAACAATGAACATTGAACAATTTATTATGTTGTTGTTGTTTATTTCTTAACAAATATTATTTATTAGATACGTAAAAAAAAAAATAATTATATTTTGAATCATTAACTCCTATATAAAGCAATCTAAACTTCCATTATTGTTGTACCTACTCTTATATTTAAAATTATAATATGAAATATTTTATTAAGTTATTAGTGTTTGCATATCAAAATGTATAAAATTACTCAATTAAGATAATGTATTATTAGGTACTAAACATTAGGTATATTGTTATTGTTTTTGTTTGTGATAACTTAATTGAATTATATGTGTCCGGTGACAGTTTTTGAACTTTTTCATTCATTTATTTTTAGAGGAGAGGTTCTTAAGTTTATTAATTTCCTTTCTCGCATTTTAAAATAAAATAATTTACTTAAATCTCCGATCCTTCCTGAAAACAAGTAGAGATAAATAAGACTATCAGCTGCCTCCCTCCACCATAAAACAACCACTACAGTATAGGTATATATAAATAGGTACTTAAAATTTTTAATATTGATAATAATTTCATTGAAACGATATAATAATAAAAACCGTTAGTGGTATTTCATAAAATAAATTATTCTAGAAAATGACATAATCTTTTATTAAGTATGTTATTGATTTAAAATTTAAAAACAATTTAAAACTTTTATCATTTTATATAATTAACGTTCATTTATAAAATGAATATATAATTTAAATAATTTATAGTCTCAATATTGTAGACGAATTTGTATACTAGATGCAGTATAATTAAGTTTTCGATATTCATAAAATACGCAGGAACTTCTATTGTATTATGGTTTACATTTGATTATTTGTTAACCATTGTTATAATATGTGTATTTCTAAGCTTCCTATAATATTTTATTTTGCGAAACACGTAAATATACCGAAATACGTACACAATCGCATTATTTTTCAAAACGAATTCGGGCGGAAAGTTAATATTTTGTTTTTATTTTTGCGCGTGGTTGTACGATATTTTGGTTAAAATTTAATATTTAAATGTCTTTTAAATTTCATGTTTGTATATTTTTTCTTAATGTTTGCTAGAATCGTTACATAATATTTCATATCACTTTATTCGCTTGACTTCTTTTTATACTGCATGCGGTGTTTACTTTCTTATTTTTATTTCAATGCACAAACCGACATATTTTTAAGATATGATTTATATACATGGTTATGCAAAAAATAAATGTATTAAAAAATATATTACATGTACCTAATATACTATATAATATGTATATAATAATAAATTAAATGTATCACAACGATGCGTTGTCGGAAAAATACAATTTAACGAAATAGTTGGTAAATTATAATGTATATAGTTTTCAACTATATTATCGACATGCAGCTGTTGTCGATGAAAATAATTATATGGCGTTTAGGTTGTCTAAATAATAAATAACGAAATCGATAAAAGCGTATATGTACGATAAGGCGAAATGTTGGAGTTTATAATTTTCCGATAGAAAAAAGTTAATAGTTAGGTATTTTATTTATTTCGTATATAGGCGAGGCTTCTCTAGGGAAATAGTTCTGACAGAATACATAAGTTGTGATGTATTTCAGTTGAGGGAAGTTTTGACAAGGGGTCGGACATCGTGATAGACAAGTGTGAAGACAAACGACCGGCACGAAAAGGGGGGTACTATGAGAAATTGGCTGGTTAAGTACGTATGACAGCCTATATACAAATAGTTTTTTTTTTTCTTCCCGAAAAATATCCTTTTCTCGTTTTTATATAGCCGTCGGAATAAATATTTGTATACGATACAGACTAATACAATATAGTATAAACATTATCTAAACGATATATTATATTTACTGAATAATTTTTCTATACGTATCATATCATACATTAATATAGGTAGGTACCTACACCAGAATATTATATTCGTAACATTTTAATTTAATATTTTCGTAATAATCTATATATAAATAAAATGAAATTTAAAATAATAGGTATTATTCGATTAAAATTTTTATACACATTTAGTATATTTAAATGCGAGTACCATCATCATGTTATAGTTATAAAATAGTGACAAAACCGTCGGGGTGCTGAAATGATAAAACTGTTACATAGCTATATTTGGTCCCCACAACCTATCGCGTAGAATTTAAAAATTTACTCGTCCAATACAGTTTTAATCACGTTTGAAGGAGGTACATATCTACGTATTTCTACTTTATTGTAAGGCTGATACCATAGTTGAAATATACTATAGGTTATTGCAGTTGTACCGCCATTCTATAGTATTATCACTTGAAGACATTAAAACGGTAGCGTATAAGGGGCGATGTTTTGATCGGCTGATAAAATATAAAGTATAAATTACTAAATATCGTAAAATAACATTATTAATTATATATTTAACGAATAAATCGAATAATTTGTTCATTGAAACTGTATATTATATTTATTTCAATTGATTTTATACGTAATTGATAGCCGTTCCGTGCGGTAATGATGGGAAACTTTACCCATTTTATTTTTTGTGATAACAACAGAGGCTATTTACAAACAACCTAGTATATTTCAACCATGGCTGACACCTGACTGATAAGAGCACGATTTAATAAACACTCTCCCATTTGTGAGCCCTCTCAAACGAAAACCGTTTTTATATATATACGATTTTATATATAATTTTTATACGTTATACGATTTTAGAATATATAATATACTTACTATAGCTACAGTGGTTAGAGTGGAATATATTTGCAGGGGGGACTATAGCTAATACAAAAAAAAGGTGCCAGTGCCGTAATATTTTTAAAATATTCATATAAATTTAATTTTTAATCCATGTTATTTTTGACCTGATTTGTAAAAATTTATCACGGACGTATATAATGTATATATATATATACCTATTATTATGTATAATGTACTTACATACTATGTGGTTATAACTTTAAAATACGCATATTAATTACCTACCTATATTCCGGTCAAGGAGAGAATGTCTGGAGAACAAAGAAAAATCGAAACTGTTTTTTCTATAATATAGATTTTGCATACAATTATTATGACTAAATACCATTTTTTTAAACTTTTTTTATTTAATTTTTGAATATTATATATAAAAGAACAAATTCGGTCCGAACTTTTAATTAAACATTTAGAAATATTAAGGGGACTATATATTAAAGGGGACGCCAGACTTAAGACTAAGTAAAGACGCCGTCCCCCTCACTTTAACCACTGTATAGCTAGTAAGTACGGTCGGAGGAGCGTAGGACGTGATTACAAATTTTCCGGAATTTCAAATGAATTTTTGAGCGACCCACTATTATATAGTGACTATATATATATATATATATAGGTAGGTAGTATAATATTAACGGCTGCTGCAGTGGCTGTTATATGTACCGTCATTTGCCGTTTGCGGTATCAAATGCAGCTCCCTAATGATAATAACAAGGACAATTACAACAATGATCTCGTATAATAAGTAACGTTATAAATAATTTAACGTTCTGCGGTCAAGTTGGGAACGCGACGTTATTACCGAAACCGGGATAACTCAATTACGCGTTACGCCGTCGCATTTACCGTCACGAATACTTTATTTCATCCAGAGGCTTCGCGTATATAAAGCGAATTTTTTTTTTTTTTTTTTACCGTATTTTTTGGTCGACCTTACGATCTGCCAACATACTAAAATATTACGTAATGGCATTCGGGTGAGGAGAAAAAAAAAACATTCGTAAAGCATAGACGGACAAATTGACAGTATAAAAAAAAATTATAGTATAGGGGTGAGCAAAATTGTACAACGCAAAATTGAAATTATGGCATTTCGGTTAGATTTAGAGCTTAAACACCTATTATGAAATTTAACGAGAAGAATAATTTCGAGTGAATCTCATAGGCTTTTTTAAAAAAAATATTATCACAAAAAAAAGTTACGGCATTTTTAGTTTTTGATATTTTTAAATAGCTTTAACTTTTTCGTCAGACGATATTTTACAAAATGCCCATGAGGTTCACTCGAAAACATTCCTCGCTTTAAATTTTTTAATAGGTGTTTGTACTCTAAATTTAATCTAAACGCCAAAATTTCAATTCTGCGTAGTGTGATTTTGCTATATCATCTGTTAGATAGACAGAGACAACAAATGCGAGTGTAACATCCTCTTAAGCGCATATGGAACTAACGTTTCGTGACTATAATTTCATTAGGTATATAAAGTACATAGAATACCGACTAATTTCTCGATTTTCAATTTTCAATGTTAACGTGTCGGATTACGCACGTAACGCCGAGAATATAAGTTACGAATTTCAAATGTAAAATTGCTCTATATCGACACATCATATTGTTGTATGACAACATTCGACGATTCGAAAACCACGCACTGCGAGTTGGGTAGACACTAGCTGCGTTATTGAAATCTGGACGGAATTCAATCTTGTACGTATACGAACTTCTACTTTATGTATATAGTAAAAACAAAAAAAGTTTCCGATATATATATTTAATTTTTTTTGAATAAAGTATATATATATAAATATATATATATATATATATATATAGATACTGTATAACATTTTATGACTCTAAAAGTCGTTAAAGTTCGACTCGGTCCGTATAGAATATAATATATATAAATACGTCTACATAAAACGTTATGTGTTACGTGTAAAAAAAAAAAAAAAATACATCCTTATATAAGTATACGCGTGTTTTATTCACCTATATAATCTACAGACAAATATATTATATATCAATGGCGTAGCCAGGGGGGGCAGAGGGGCCATTGCCCCTCCCGCATGGGCCTTTTTTTTATAGCAATTTTATATGATCTAATTTTAACAATAGTAGCTTTATAATAATTATAGTATAAGGTCTATGGCTTATTTATTATTAATGTACTTAACGCATGTTTTCAGGATAAACCTAATTGTGTTTTTTATTATCTTATCAATAACCAAAACTTGTGTTTGTTAAATTCAGTAACCAACAGTTTCATTAAGTTAACCACGATAATATGCGATAAGCAAAAGATATTGTATTATCTATGTATACATAGTCATAGATAGTCGTTCTAATGTTTAAATTAAATTCTAATATTCAAGTTCTAATTTATTGAACTATTAAATGTGTATAAATTATCAAATTAATATCTATATAAGTATAAATCTAAAGTAGCATAAGAGTTAAGCTTGGCGTTAGCTAACATAAATGAGTTAAACTATAACAATATAGAGAAAGATATTTTGTTGGAATTTTCTAAAACATCTCCCAGAAGGATACAAATGTTAGATTGGACACAATAAATAAAATATATTTTGCCTAGTTAATAAGTTTATTTTTCAGTTTTTATTTAAATATTAACATTTTTTTATTACATATTATTTATTTATTATAATTTATTAGTTATTAATTATTATGTTACCTAAGCATTAAGCATTCTAGTAATTAGTAAATATTTTATTAATGCTAATATTACATTTTTAAATATAATAAAAACAAAAATGTTATTTTAATTATGGTATTTATTCCCCCCCCCCTTGCTTAAATCTTGGCTACGCCACTGTTATATATAGTAGTTGTTTAACGCTGAAGATGAAAACATTGTTTTCGAAATACGTATTTGTTGAAATAAGAACAAATTATTTTATAGAAATCGGCTTTTTATTTACATATAAATATATTAATAATCAATAAAATAAATGTGTATTATAATCGCTAATAGAACATTATAAAAAAAAAGAAGAAATTATTATTGTTAAAATAATATCTTCGGCAAACACAGGAAATTATACCCAATACAATCGGTTTCTGTACTATATCCATATTCTATACTCGTGTATTTAGCTTTTAAGCATTTAGTAACATAATATAATTATTTCATATAGGTAATCTCTATGAAAACATTTTCTTATTTATCAATGTTCATCATTATATCCCAATATATACCATAAGATAACAGTATATTACCAGTTAAGGCCAGGGGCAAATTTGAAGGAAGGGAGACGTGGTGACTGCTTTTGGAGGTTTTTATTCATTATTTGAGTAAAATAAGAATGATTTTTTATTTATTTATTTATTTTTATTAATTTACTGTATTAAAAAGCAATTTCTCGATTTTTGAGAAAACCGGATGCAAATGATCTTTTTTTTTATTATTGACTTAATTTTTAATTTTCTACTCTTAAACGAGTTTTAGATCCGCTCTGGGTTGCTATGAAACAAGTAGGTACTATACAATTGCTAATACAAGTGCTATAATATAATTATTTGGTAGTTATGCACCTTGACAGTGTATACAGCTATATTTGTATATGAAATTAATTCATTGTCAAAGCTTATTTTAGGAATTCGTTCTTATAATTCATTTTAGGTATATATAGTCAGTAGTTCCTTTATTTTAATAAATAAATACAAATAAAATATCGAGATCAGAAATAAAACACGTGTCCATCACCATTATAAATTATGAATTATGATAGTATGAATGTATATCTAAATAAAATAAAACCCAAATACGTATTTCAGTACCCAACGAATTTACCATCATCAGACTGTCTGTGTTTTACACTGAACATGGTTACTTTGTTACTGAAATATATATTTTTGCTAACAATAAAATATAAATTGTTATGGATTTGGTTTTATTTTATTTATATAAATTATCCACAAGTACTCAAATTATAAATATTAAAAAGTATGTACCTACTATCATCGAGTCAAAACTATTTTTATTTTTAAACAAGTTAATAACGTTCATTAATAATATATTATATTGTGCATATGAAATTGATTGATAATGTCTTGTTTATTCGATCAAAATACAAGGAAATTAAAAGATTTTTTAAACTACCAATGCGCGTTAAAACTTAAATAAACATTTTTACTATATAAAAAAAAAAGGTATTTGTAAATTCGCGTTCACGTTTCTATACTTTTCTGTTTGTTTATTCGTTTACCTCAATAAAAAAAAAAAAAAAAAAAAAAAAATTCATTTTACAGGAAAAATATTCTATTCCCGTCAGATGAAAAAGTATGATTTTAAGTATACAAGAACTGCCTGCATGTCAGTTGGTCTGCAACAAATAGTTTATGGTTATGCATATTATACAAAATAATACACGAATTAGCATCTGTGTATTAATATATAATATATTAGGTCTGTATATACAGATATTTAAAATAAAAACTCAGTCGGTTAGAAATAATCATATTTATTAAATCAATATATGATTTTATATAGAATTTGACGCGATTTTTTTTTTTTTTTTTTTATTAAAATACAAATATTTAATTTTATTGGACTTTGTTGTTTATCAGCTGACGTAAAAAATTGTTTAGACGGGCCATAAAAAATGCATAAAATTATTTATTATTTTCCATAACGAAATGGAAATTCGTGTTAATATTACATTTTACGTTTTCGCGTTAACACTCGCGGAACACGTGGGGCATACGATATATATTATTATTATTTATTCGATGCGCCCAGCGTGCTGCTGGAAAAGGATAGCTGAGCGCGCGTGCGATAATTTTTAAAACAAATAATTTAATACAGTTGGCCCCTATATTTAATATATTAGGTATATGCTATATAGATTATAAATATAAAAAAAAACTGCTCAAATAACACGAATTGTCAAAATATGTAGTGTTAGCATTTTTATTTTCTTTTGCGAGAGGAGAAGGAGACGGGTAACCAGAGGGACATTATATTACCCATTATTTCTTTTTTTAAATATTTTATTCGTTTATTATTTTATTTCTTAAATGACAGAATGAACAGGAATAATAATTACTATATTTTACTATGCCAGTATGTATTTTAATATCACGTTACAAACGTTTTAATCAAATCTAAAGTCGATATGAATATTATATATACCTAGAGCAGTTAAGTATTTTGTAAATTTTAGACGGTGAATTTAAATGCAAATTTTGTTGTAAAATGTTAAATATTCTTACAGGCTTCAACAATGATTTGATCGTTTAGAACTTTGTTGCAGTATTTGAGGATTGATTTATACAATGTTGTAAACACATTTTAAATCATATATAAACACTTGAATATAAACCTAAAATAAAATCGGTTGTAAATTTTTAAAATCATCAATTTTGCAAGAGGGAAAGGCAATTTAAAAATTCAGTATTTTTAGAATTAATTCCTGACAATAAAACATATAAGATATCTTTTTAAAAATCCGAAGTTATTTTAAATGGTAGTTAATAGTTACTATATATATTATATGGTTAGGTTGAACGCAAAGTCGCTTATATTTTATTATAATTTATATTTATAGTTTTTTCTTTAAAATAAACGTGATTTTTATGTATTATTTCATTATGAAATGTCTGGTAATTGATAGAGGGTTTAAGGAGCTGTGTACACTCAATTCGTTGAATCCCCTCTTACCAAATTACATTTTTCCATTTTATTTAGATTTATACCTATCAGAGAACATACCTACATCAAATTACCTACTAAGTAGGGGGTAGGTACTGAAAAATGTATTCAGGAGTTTTTAACATTTTTAACCACTTCGGTTCAGGCTTTCGTCAAAATGTAGTCAATCGAAGTTTCATGTAAAAATATAATCAAATTACAACCGTTTTAAATTTCAGAAAAAAAGACTTTTATTGTCGGTGAATATATTTATATATAGCACAATTTATCCTAAAAACAGAACAAAAATGTGCATAATTGGGAACAAAAAATCCAAGTGTGATATTTTGTTCCGTTTTTACACAATTTGTTACTTTATAATTTTTGCTGAAAAAAAAAATAAATAAATTGCTGCATCCATACTTCTACTGTATTCTACTCATTTATAATTTTCAAACCATGATTTCTGAAAACTGCGAAATCGATCTCCAAATTTCACTTTTAGGTATAAAAACAAGTGGATTTGGCAAGATCCCCTTAGTAATTTTGTTTCTTTTTCGAAACGATCAGATGAAAATGGTAAACGACGATAAACAAAATAATAAATCACGATAATATTATTATCTCGGTATGTTTGTAGGTACTTTAGGTATTGCAATAATATGGTTTATATATTTTTTAAATAAGTATGGTTTGGAAATCTATAATGATCAAACTATATTTTTGTTTTTGCAATTTTTTTTTTGCAATATCTATGAATCTCCATAACTTATATATTATATATTTATACGGATCCAGACGGTAGTTCCACTTATGTTCATAAATCATATTCATATCATATAATGCTACTATACAACAAAACGAAGAACTGACAAACATTTTGAACAAATTATAAGTTTTTGAAATGTAATAGTCATTAGATTATATAATTATATTGATAATGTATTTTAAAAACATAATTTGTTCAAATTATGTCAGTAAATATTATGTATAATTACTATATATATATTAAAAAAATTATGAACAAAATGTACATATTTTTTTAACAAAATACATTGGATAAATAAGTATTTGAGTATTACTCTAAATACTTTTTCAAAAATTTTTTTTTTTACACACTCAAGTACTTTTTAAAACTATTCTTTACAGCTCTGAGTCATTACGTGAACTCGCGAACTCGGACGCTCGGTCAAAAACTGATGAATCGACAGCGAACTGCCAATTCGGAATTGTGCTCGTGCTCGTATGATGTGTACGTTGTAATGTAAGATGTAATGAAACCAGGGCCCACTCAAGTGAAAATAGATTACTAAGCAAAATCAAATTTTACCGCTCCTAAAATACAAATAAAAACCATAAACATTTTCTAGAATTTGCGTACCTACATACATCCTATCGTAATGATTTCCTCCTAGAACCTACTTGAACTTTCTTGAAAAATAAGATAATCAACTTTTCGTACGCGATTTGTATACTCCTATAAAATACTTTTTTCAAAACGTATAATCAATAAAAAAAATAAAAAGGTCGTCCGACTGTCTCCAAATAAGCAAAAAATGCCGAGTCTACGAATGTGCCGCTCTAGGCTCTGGCACCCTAATTCGCCTATAACAATGAGCCGGCCCTGGATGTATAACACGAACGCGTGGTACATTACTACGTTACATTACATCGAAAATTTTCAAGTGTGTTAAGAAATATAAAGATTAGATATATTCGAGTCCTAGTGTCTCGTGAACGCAAATTTTCATTGCAGTACTTTTGGCCGCCCCCTTTCTAATTTTTTCCAAATCAAGCGTTACACTACTGGTCGTATATATATATATATTTTTTTTTTTTGCAATCCAGATAATTCGTAGGGGTAATTTGCGTGATTGATTTAAAACCTTATTTTTACATTGGAATATAATAGAAAATTGCAAAACAAATACGTATAAGGGGGGGGGGCTGGCGAAAAAAGTGTAGATTTCTGGAAGAAATCAAGTGATGTAACAATAGTGACATTATAAAACCTATATATATATATATATACACTTATACTTCAAGGGGCGCAAATGCATTAGAGTCTAAGGGAATAATAAGGGATGTGGATTCGTTGACCCCATTGACTCCCCGTGTCATTTCCGCAAAATATATATACACTGTGTTACTTTTCACCTCTCCTCTATCTTTGCCACTGTTCTGCAGTGAGGTGGCACACCGTTCGAGTTGTTTTCACTTATTTATCTTTATTTTTTTTCATTTGTTTTTTTTTTCGTCGACGGTGTACAGTATCAAGGTAGTGGTGGCGGGGTGTGCAACAGCAGCAGCAGCAGCAGCAGCAGCAGTATCAGTGGAGTGCAGTAGCGTAAAAAAAAGATCGTAAAAAAATGGCGAAGCGTCTGTACGCATTATAGAAAAACGGTGCCCCCTCCTTCTTCTGTAGCAAATAAAAGCGCATCTCGGTTAATGGGATTAAAAACCAGCGACAAAACAACAATGTATATAATATAACATGGTTGTATGTATATATATATATATATATGTATATAGTCTTGTATTTACGTATATACAATATATATATATAGTATAATAATATATAGTAATAAGCGTAAAGGCGTGGATAGGCGGGGCGTGGGGTCGTTAAAATATTTCACGTGGAGTAGGAGGACACACACACCAACAGAAAGCTATCGTACACACACACACACACATGTTGTATATACGGTATATATATATATATATATATGTACTAGTATTAGTGCGTGTGTATATAATATATATATGTATAAACGGCCGCGGCCGCCCAGGGAAATTCCGATCAATATGGACCCGGAGAGAAGACCGGAGCAAAAATGGCGGCGGCGGTTCGGAAACACGACGGTTTTTACAAAAGCTCCACTCCGCCTTCCTTCCACTCGCATCCACAAACCTTATATATATATATATATATATACATTATTATATACCGCACGGCGCGCATATACACGGTTAGCGCGTGTATAGACGCGACGCGATTACCGCGTCAACGTGACATTTCCTCGCAAGCGCGTACCACCCCGTCGCCAACACGTAAATACTACGTAGTCGTCGTCACCTCTGTACGGCATAACAATGTACTATACAGATGCATATATAATACGTCGTGTATTGTTTTATACCAGGTATTTGGTAGCGTACCGCGAGGCCCTTGCCGAGTGAAAAAAAGTAAAAATAAATAAATAAATAAATAAAAAACGGGCGTATAATTTTTGCTTCCCGGAAACGCGTGATTTCCCGTCGTGTTTATAGCGTTTCGTTTCTCGTGCAGTAGTAGCTGCTGGCTGGTACCGCAGGCACTATACTATATATATAATAATAATAATAATAATAATAATAATAATAATATATTGTGTACACACGGTGAACGCGAAACGGAAGAGAAAAAAAAAAAAAACGTCCACTTGTTTCTACATCGTGTTCGGGTGTTTTTTCATTTTTTTATTTTTATTTTTTTTTATTATGTTTTCCGTGCATCCTACCCTCCCACCGCCAACCACTACTGCGGTATACAACACGCACGTTGGCGTCGCCCGCGGTTTGACAATAAATCATTAAGAGACGCGCGGCGAGGCTGCCGCCGCTTCCGCCTGCACTCGCGCGCCGCCGAGCACGGCGAGGGAAGAATAACCGCGCGCGCGCGCGCGCGCTCGTATATATTTTACACAACACGAGATAAAAACGGAAAAACGAAATAATAATAATAATAATAATAATAACGAAAATATTGCCATAGTTTTTCACCGTTATATTATGACGTCGAAACGAATATTATCGTTTTAACGTGTCTCGCAAGACATTATCCGGCCGATTTATATAAATTTATACGGAACTCGTACATTATCGCACGATAATCGTATACGGTCGCGCGGAAAGTATAAACAATAATAATATCATAAAAGTGGCTGTAGTGTAGAAGTTACACAGACGCTTTTTATATATTTCTATAATTTTCGCGTTATGCACATCGTGTTTTCAAATTACGTATATATATTGTACACTGCGAACGATAAACACTATCACTGGTGGAGACCCCCCCCGAGTGGATAAATATAATATAATTTTGTAATAATATATATCATCGTAATTCATAACGATAAATCCATATATTTGTATTATTATTACCAACGAAATAAGTGTACAGTGAGGCCAAAGTAAATATCTGAATAAGAACGTCATATAATATTGGGTATATATTCGTTCGGTAGTGTTTCAGGATGAGTGATGGTGAAAAGGATTTTTTTAATTGGTGGCCAGATTCACCATTTTTGCATAAAAGGAGAGGTATTTGTATATTTCATACTATACACGGAGTTGAGACAATTAAATACGTAATGTCACAATCCAAAACATTATTGTACAAACAATAATGATAATAATATTAGTATTTTTTATGTAAAAAAAAGGATTCGAAATTAACGTTGTCCCCCCCCCTCCAAAACATATAAATTATGTTTAAGTAAGAAAATTTAATCTTTATCGAAAAATTCTACGTTTCATATAAAACCATAAGTATGTTTACAATTTTCTGGTCAAAACGTTGTATGTACCATATTTTTGTTATGGTACATAAACAAAACGCGTACCAAATCTCGTGTTATAACTATATAGGAAAAATTTGCCAAATGATAATTTTCTTTATATGAAAAATATTGATTAATTTTATGTGTTCATAATTATTATAAGTTATGCGAGGTTGTACTTTTTATGTTTAAAATTTAATTTATATAACTTCATCATTGTGAGAATAAATTGCGTACGTACAAAGATAACACATTCCTGTTTCACGTGAAATATTCAAATAAAAGACACATAGTATTAGGAAAATCAGTTAATTTTTTTCAAAACGTTCTAAGTGTTAACACACTCTTTACGCCAAAACGTACTATGTGTCGTACTTCTGGTATTTTATATCCGTGAAGTTGTTTATAAACACTCGATTTGAAGTTCACAAAAAAAAAAAAAAAAAAAAAACATTAAAATTAATTTGATGTAAAAAAAACCATTTTATATTGTCTTTTTTTTTTTTGTGTCATTGTTCTTTCACAAACTTTACAACAGAAAAATCGTTACACGTGGAAAATTGACAAATATCACTTGGCACGTTTTCGTTTGTAACCACACAAATATAATGATTACAATTATTTATATGTCAAATAATAAACCAATAAAAATAAATAAAATTCATATCGACTCGAAAAGTTATTAACGAGTAATTTCGAACGTTGCAGGTGGACTAGCGGCGTACAAAAGTCTTCCTTACACGACTCACGACAGCATTCTTACGGAAAAAAGGAAACAAAGAAGAATACGGACCACTTTCACTTCAGCACAGCTGAAGGAATTGGAAAGAGCTTTCCAGGAGACGCATTATCCTGATATATACACCAGAGAAGAGATCGCCAAACACATAGAGCTTACCGAAGCCCGAGTTCAAGTACGTTTAGTTCAATAAAAAATTATATAATATATATGTTAGGCTTAAAAATAATAACTACCCTAACTGCAGTATACATATTATATAATATACACCGATAAGTATTATTACAAAGGAAAAAATAACGTACGGTGAAATGTTATTGGCAAGGAAAACGTCGAGTGTGTAACAAAAGCTGATGTAATTAATATAGAATTTTGAAGCTTTTCGTTTGAAAATTGTGTGGGATTATATATAATACACGAGTGGAATATCTACCTAATACTGTTAGATTTTCTTTCGAAAATTTACTTCAGTTTGAATTGGGCGAGTTACTTTGCTATATAAGCTTAAGAACAAACTTTATAGTGACAACTGACAGATGAATTTTCTTTAACACTGAACAATTTGTAAAAAGTAAATTATTTTCAATGTTTTCTTGTTTACATTTTCTTCGGGCCCGAGAATAAATGTAAAATAATAAATAATAATCAGCTGTAGAAACAATCATCTAAAGTTTCTTAATCTCCTCGTGCTTCCTACGGTGTGGGTTCAATGTACATTGTTCCATGCAGGATGCCAAAAGATCAGACACGTGGTTAAAACTTGTTCTATAATAATTTATCTTCCGTTACTTTTAAAATCGGGCCACGTGCAGTATAATATACTTAGCTAATTAAATTAAATGTTAACACTTTTGCTTTTCACGACTCTCATCAAATGGGTGTCCTCTTCATAAATTATTCTTTCTTTTATGCAAATTTAATATTTATAATTAAAATTTAAACAAGTACTGCAGCTTATATACCTACATCAAACATAATCAAAATTAAAATATTTCCAAAATATTTTATATGATAAATTATTATTATCTTGTCTTCCTAAACGTTTTCGTTAATTTTTATTAGAATAACTGATTATTTATCCATCTTACTATGAAATATAATTTATATTGAAGTGGTTACAAATTGTTGAACAATTATGGCATTGAACAGGAATAATTGGTACGCTCGAATTTTAATATTTTACTTTATACTCGTACAAATCATCATGACTGTGAAATTTTAACTTTACGTCGTATCGTATTTTCGGTCAATTGAAATTTCTAATCATCAATAAGTGTATTTTACGTAACTTTCGTGTCTATATCTCTTCTCTCGAAGGACATGACAGTAAAATCTATTCCGGTAGTAAAATATCATAGTTAAATTATACTGATAAGTGATAATTGATCAAAAATATTGGGGTAGAGGCCTTGTAGAATTTGCATATTTGTTTTACATAGTCACAAAAATAGCAGAACAAGAAATAAATACGTTTTATGTTTAAACAAAGAAAGATTTGTAATTTTATTTTACATATAAATACATATTTTAGGGCATATTTCTCATTTTTAAATTTTTTGTTGCATATATCTATCTTTTTTGACATTTTGTTTCCCATATTTTATATATATTTTTTAATAAGGACACGGCCGAAATAAAGTTATCGTCAACGCCACCGCGACGGACACAATTTGAGTTTATGAACTCGTATTATTGGTTACGGTATATTACCTTACGGTTTATCGTCTCAATCGTGACTACCACACCGATCGTGCAAATTCCAGTACGTTTTTAGTTTAATTTATTTACCTATTCATTGTAACACTATAAACAAAATAAATATTTCACATATTTATTATTTTAATACTATTATATTCTTCACTCAATTCAAAATATTAAAATAATTCATATTAATACACTTTTAATATAATATAAAATTAATTTTAAGTGCATATTATTAGAGCATATCTTAGGGTTTTTAAGTGCATATATGCTTACATATTTTGTGGTCTTTTAGAGCTACAAGTCCTCTACCCTATATTATATCATATACCTCGTTTAGAATGCAATTTTTTAAAATAGATAATACCCAGTTTATAATTTTTTGAATTCTCGTCTGGGGTTGGTCATCCAAGTCCACTTTTATTTTGATTTTTTGTCAACTATATCGTTAACTACGGTAGCACCTAGGAAGGTAACATTTCTACTTTATGCTAATATTGCTAATGAGACCAAACTAAACGTATTCCATAAAATTGAATTCCCCGTAAACGGCCATATTCTATAAGAAGAACTTGATATATTTATTAAGTGTCGGGTAATTTATTTTTTGTGGTCACGTTCGCATATTCTCCATTCGTACTATCGCATTTATCGTTAAAGATATTGAGATTTATTCCACTTCAACACTATTTTCCTTGATCATCACATTGAAACATGCTTCATTAAACGTAATTCTAAGAGGTTAGGTTAGGTTTTGCTTTTGCCAACTTGTAAGATCTTTACTTAAATATAGAATAGTCGTTTGGCATCCGTTCCTTGAAAAAGGTCAATTTTGGCCTGAACGGATTAAGATTAGATTTGTAGCCTTTACCGACTGTGTTCTCAATTTATTGGGCCTTTCGTGACTATTCTCATATTCGCAGTGTTCAAAAAATCAAAACTCTCTTCTCGCCGCTTTAAAACTGACCAAAACTTCATTAAGGTTTTATCGAGTCTTCCCGATTAAGGTATCTTTTAAAGTTCACTCCGATTTTAAAATACGTAAATATATCCACGATTAATCGTGATAGCAATATTGTTAGACGGAAGTCGTAATATCACGTCACTGGTACCGCAGGGGCTGATCCGTGAGTGGGGAAATGAGGGAAATTTCCCCTCCTCTTGAGAGGGTACCATAAGTTTGACATTTTTTTTTTTTTTTTTGCTTATTTTTATCAATTTTCGAAACTGATCACCCCCCTCCATCAAATCGACTCCTGGATATCCGCCACCGCTGATGCATTAATAACGTGAATTAGATACTCTCCACGAGTCTCGGGCGTATACCTAACGGGTATTTTCCAAAAAAAAAAAAGTAAAAAGCACATCTATATGGAACGGGAGGGGACCACCGACACCCGGATAATATTCTCGCGTCGGATTTTCCCACGCTTTTGCACATTATACACGTAGCCGTTTTTGCCGTTGTTTTCGATCCCGTCGACGGCGCATCGACGGCGGTAGACGGACACGGTAATCATTTCAATCGCAAGCGTATCGGATCGCGTAATCCGAACCCCGTCATCGGTCCGTTTGTTGTTGTCCGGCCGAAAGGAAAACGAGTTCGTCCCACGTGCGCGTGCGCCGCACGTCTCTCGGGCGTTTGCCGCCACCGGCGCGTCGTTGACTCTTCGGACTCGTGTAATGCATTTAATACGGGCGCGTACAAGGGCCGTGTTAAATGTCCGCGAAACAAGATACTCTTGTGCAGTAAGTGGCGGCGTGCGTGTTTTTTTTTTTTTTTTTATTATTTCCACCGGCACACGTCGCACTTGACGGCACGCGACCCGGAATCAGCACCCTAATTTGTCCGCCGCCGAACATCGTGTCCGGTTTTATCGGGCCCTCCCATTGTCCGGATACGATCAGATATCAGATAACACGGCTGTTGTAAATAATAATAATAACAACGTACCGCCGCCGCCGCCGTTATATATTGTTGTCGGCTTTATTGTTTGTTTTGTTGATAACAGTGATAATACAATAATAATAATAATAATATTAATATTATGATGATGATCGCGTCCATTGTACACAGGGCTGTCCTTAAGATTTTCGGGGCTCAGGACGAAAATAGTTATAGTCAAGTTAGACACGAGGCTTTTAAATACTTGCTAATGGGGCTTGTTGTTTTTTTTTTTTGAAAATAATTACTATTAACAAATTAACCCGCCCCTTTAAGGAGGCCCTCCACACCACACGAATCTAAGGAGTATTATGTAGGCAATTCGTTATACGTTCTTTGTACGATTTTGTATTAAGGGGCCGCAACGCCAACGAAAAATCGACTTAAAAGCGCGTTACAAAACCGTGGCATATTGAAAAGTCGTATTTCAATTTTCTGAAAACTGTTTTGAATTCATCAGTTTGTCTTCTAGGGATCGATTAAACATTGATTATATTTTAATCTGTAATAATAAAGAAAAATTCCTCGATCCATCCCTAGAAGACAGGCTGACCCATTTAAATCTGTTAACAGACTGTAAATCCGACTTTACAAAATTTTCAAACACTTTTATCAAGCTTATTGGTCTTTTAGACGGAAATTTCATGATTAAATAACAGTAAAAAGTGATACGGGTACAGAGCTATTTTTAGATTAATTTTTAAAATGTACATAAATATTTCTAAATTGTTAGATTTTTATTTTTCATAAGATTTCTTAAAATTGTCTATACAAAACTCCTTAAGCATCGCACATGTTGCGGCCCATTAATTGTGTGAGGCGTACGTGTGATCATTACTGCTAGTAATCCGTATGAAAAGTATACGGGAAGCCATTACTTCCTTACCCGCGTGTACATATTGTCAGATACCTATTTAAAAACCACGAAAAAATTCATATTTTTACTTAAATAGACAATTCTAATTCCATCAGAACGTCACAGTGAGTACATCAATTTTAATTTTGAAAAGTATTTGAGTTTTCCATAACATTTACGAGGGTGAATGATCGAAAAATCGTTTTTATTCAATTAGAAAATGTTCAAAATTATGAAAACTTTATAGTTTCTAATTCTAGTATAAAATATGAAAATGAAAAATGCGGCTAGATCATTCCTTCGAGTGAAAAATCTATATACGTTTTGAAAATTTTTATCGGAGTACACATCGTGTCAGACTGTTGGAATTAGAATGAGTAGTTTTTCACCAAAAAAATGGTGATGAGGATTAATTGCCCCTTAATTGTTAACTTAACTTCTACTAATCACTAACGAATAGTAAATACTCCTTCTTGGATGCCCATAAAATAAATTACAAGGGGAGGGGAGGGGTTGTACTCGGTTATTAACTTTAACTTTTGATTTTAATTACAGTGAAATCGGAAAAACGATGTTGTTGTCCTCACATGGTTATTATATTAATAATTTCAGGCTTTAAGAGGATAATTTTTTGGCGTTTGCCATTGTAATACCAGGGATTTTAAATTGTATTCAAAAACAAATTTCTAATAGACAAACTTGGAAATGAGTCACATGTTGTGTTTCTATTAAATCAAAGTACTTAATACGTGTCTTTTGTTTGTTCGCAGTTCTACAAAAAATTTGTTAATTACTAAAAACTAAATTAATCAGACTTGAATAATAAACAAAACTCTGTAAAAATATTTTCGGAATATTTATTATAATTTTTTCAAGTATAGTTCTCAAATGAAGCCACGAAACGTAAGGCCCGAATCCTGGTCCCGGATATGTACATTATTTTATTTTATCATTATATCTATGTGTCTTCACTATACTTCTAAAATGCCTAATGATATTTATTGGCTGTTGTTTGGTCTGCGAATATATGGTTAAATTGGAAACATGAAAACAAACAGCAAACTCATAGTATTACTCATTGCTGCAGTAAATGTCCAACATTTCGATAATTCATTAACCATTTATATATCATATATCGTACACTATACAATACCAGCTAGAAATCTCTATTCAGAGTTTAAATGAGTGTCACGCCAAATAATATTACCATATACAGTTGTCGTACGATTCCGGTTAAGTGAATATTAATCATAGAATATTTATATTGTATTCGTTTTTATAAAACGGGGATCATTGTTCATTTTTAACACTTATAATGGTCTCAGTAGCCCGGCATGTTCAACTAAACTGTCACCGATATATTATGCGCCACAGGGGTTCGTTTATTTCATAAACACCGACAACTTAATTCATATAATGCATAAATGGTCGTTTCATCCCCCCATCCGCACGGTTTATGACAACTACAACAGTACTCCGCGAAGTGTATTATTATCGTTTTTATATTTAATTCGTATAATATTGATGCTGCAGTTAATCTGGAACATAAAAACATTAACATAATATCAAACTACGTATAATTATGAACTTTTCAAATAAAACCGTTTATGTTTTCAAATACTTTCGGAACCGATTTAATTCTAATTAGAAAAAAAAGCAACCTATTAAATTTGAAGTGATTCTGGTCATGTGGACCGAAAAGAAAGTTTTGTCTATTATAATGTTCAATAGCATAATGTTGATAAACTCATGATCTATGATTTGATAATGTATTATTCAAGCCCCAGTGATTATTATTAAGGTATTTTGAAAAACTTTTCCCGGAACTAGTTGCATGAGCGCCCATTTGGCTTTGAAAGGGAGGGGGAAGGGTAGGAGAATTTCAAGTGGGACATGTTCCGCCGTGGAATACGGAATACCGCGACGTGAAACTTTTCGAATATTCTGACCATTTTTTTTTTCCGATTCAGACGTACAATTTCAATGTTTTGGCGACCATTAATACTAGCGTATACGCCTCACTCCTGAACTTTACCTAGATTATGGACGGGCGTCCGTGCAAAAATTGTATATACGAAGACAAATCTTATTCGATTCATTTTCAAATGGTAAAAAAAAACACACACATAATACTTATCCGCGTGTATACGGTATTTAATATAATTAAATCGTGTTTTTTCGACACGTAAAAAAAAAACAAACTCAATTGGAAGCGAAAAAAAAAAACACCGATTCAAACATCCCATGCAAACACACATATACGCCTATATATATATACACAGCGCACGCACACACGTACGCAAACTCGCCAGCCGCGGGTAATGAAGGGACAATATTGCGTTGATTTATTGTAAACGCGAGAATCTGGCGCCATAATCCCTGTGTATATATTTGTACGCGCGGGCTCGTCATTTCTGCAGTATATATCGATAGTCGGAGGCGACGGGCTTTTCTGTTTGTTTGCTCAGTTGCGCGCAAAAGGTCGGGCCGGAGGGCGACGTACCTAAGGGGTGCACGGGGTAGAGTAAAAAAAAAAAAAAAAAATTATAAATAATAATAATAATAACATTAACATGTGTTAAATAAGTATTTAGCCTTCTGTCGTCGTCGCGACTTGTGTACATAATATATTTATGTGTTTTACGTTGCAGTTATATATTATATTGTCCGTGTACACCCGTACCGCGGGGGCCGAAGAATATAGTAGTTATAAATATAGCATATATCGTACACACACACACACACACACACATATATATATATATACGGTGGACACAACAATAAATATACGAGGGGCACACACCGTTTTTGCACCGGTTGCTGCGTTTGCCATGCCGACTATATCATATACGCGTGGACACGAACTCTCTTTACCCTCCATGACGACGATGATCCGCTGCCCAACCTAGACGTAGTCGTACCGTGACGGTCGTTACTGGTTTAATGAACTGTGCGCGGGTACGTCCGCGTAAAGGGTTCGATTGTGTCTATTATTTCGTGCGTTTGCACCCCCCCCCCCACACCCTCCCCACCGTTCTTCGCACCCCTGTCCGCCTTTGTGTGCATACACTTTTATGCTGTATGTTTGTTGTTTCTGAATCGAAAAGCCGTACACGTGTATAATATATACGGTTACCGGTAGCGACGGGCTTTTTCGCATAAATAGCCTAAATATGTCCCGCATATAGAATATAGGGCCTTTGCACTACTATCGTGTCGTCGTACCATTTGTACAATTGTCCGGACTTTTCAGACCGTGCGACAGCGATCGCAAATCATCGTTGACGACGTTTACGATATGCAACGATATGATAAAAACGCAATTTATTATAATACGGACGTTGTAATATAAAGAACTCGTCGTAAACGAGATTAACATGACAATATATTATTACCGTAATTATCGTACGTGTACCCGCGGGCACGTTGTGTTACACATTTACACGTCATGTACATAACATGTAAATGATGAAGATATAAAATAAAGAAAAGTATAATATATAAAGTGCAGTTTGCGAAAATTTCGAAATCCTTCAATCCAACTTGGCGGGGAAAATCAAGAAAGAGCAATATTAATTCGCCTTCCGTACGGGACACCACTCTACGACTCATACAGATCGTCAAGCTAGTAGTAGATCGATTTAAACCTTTCTAGACACAGAAAAAGCTTTTGATAGAGTGTGGCACGATGGCCTGATCTACAAGTTGTTTATAATGGCATTCCCCTAAAAATCATCAAAATTATTGACTTATTTTTATCTATCTAACAGAGCTTTCGTAATGAGATATGAAGATCAACTATATATCACTCGTATGATAAAATCTAGTATACACCAGGGCTAATTTTCTCCGTTAATTTTGTTTTCTGTTTTCGCCAATGATATGCAATGTCCTCAAACATTTCCGGAAACCCTCGGAAGATTGAAAGAACCCAGTTAATAAATTAAGAACTATCACAGAGCACCCGTGACATGCAAATAACATTTCAATTCACATTATACAAATCGACACTACGAGGAAATACATACGTCGAATTACTGTCCGCAAAATTAAGAATCATAAATTCTCCGTACGAACGTATTTCCACAATCAGCAAAAAATACTAGCTTACTCAAACATACACGAATCGCCCAATAAAATTCGCGTAATATAACAACTACAAGCCAATCAGCTAACATGACAAAACATCCAAAAACTCATTCTCTCACTTCATTCACACTGATTGAAGTTATTTAGCTTGAAACCACACACTATAAACAAAGCAAGGCAGCAAGGCAAAAAAATCATTGAAGAACCATAATCATTGTTTTTTAATTTTTTGAATAAAATATAATGGCCATCTGCAGGTCTCTACCAACAACTAGTAAGCTTAGCAACGGGCTACACTATAAACAATGTTATATATTATAACATATATAATATACAAGTACTCACTTTGAGAAACATGTATATAAACATGCACATATAAATACTTGTCATTTGGTAAAAAAAAAACATAAAACGTCCCATCATCATAGTAACTAAGCGGTACAAAAATACAATCGGTTATGTTTTTGCACATTGTCATCAGCTCTCGCATTCACCCGATGGCGAGCATCCCGGTGACTATAATATTGCAGTAATATATTACACACTTAGAGCCAAACTACCTATTTTTGAAATTTATAGTTTTGAAAAATTTGAATTTTAAAATTCAAATTTTAGCCAAAAGTTTAATATTTATGCTATAAAATACAATCTTGATACCTACCAATTATTTACCGTAAGTTTATGTACTTGACTGTAGCGTATCTGCTTATATATACAAAATAATGTAAAATAAATTTTCATTCCGCCATATATAGGTAGAGTCTGGCATTTTTGTGGTCATTTAAAATGTTTAGTTATTATATATTTTAGGTACTGCTACTGGATTATATTTCTTAAAATTAGAAAAGCAGTCATAAAAGTTCATAATATAAGTGTAGAAAAATGAAATAAAGAGAATATTCAAAATTATCACAAATTAGAGTGTAGCTGTTTTGAATTTTTACGGATAAATTTTAAATAATAATTATTGTTAGATGGTATAATAAGTATATAAGTATAATCGATATGTGATAAACTGATAATATTGATAGGAGTATGTTATAATACGTACCTAGATATATAATTATACAACAGAATATACATAATAATATATTAATTATTATTTTGTACTTATAAAATGTACTTGTACAGCCTAAATGAATGGGGAGACTATGATCTCTTTATATTATTTTAAACGTTCTTTATATTCATATAAAAATATTTAAACAGTTCAATATGCACAAATTCCTACTGGTTTTCAAAACGTGGTTGATTAGATTTTTACCATGATCGATGATTAGTATTTTTAATATCGAGTACATATATTTGTTTGGTCTTCAGCTTACATGAGTTATAAATTAATATCCAAATCAATAATTGATTTTTAATAGTCAATTTTGGAAGATCTTGGACATTTTTTCGATAAAAAAATATCTCTGTAATATTAAACAAAGAATTTAAAATTAATCCTTGATTTGAAGGGTAGTAAGATGGTATATATAATCGGTTATAATAATATGTAAACAGTAAACACAAAAAGTAATTAGCATATTAATACATAAAAAAAAAAATCTATTTTGCGGCATAACCTATAAGTAATAACTTTTGATAAAACTACAATTATTATTATAAAATTTCGAAAATTGATAATTATTTTCAACAAAGAAAATTATTTTGATCAATCTTTGAGTGCATGTATATAGGTATACTTTGAAAACAATATTAAAACTTCAAAGGGTGTTGCATTTTTAATACAGCTAGAGGTAGGAAGGACCTTTTTACATCCTCTTGGCTCTTTACTATGATTTAGGCGCGGTTCACATTTTTCCAAATTCCGTTTCCCCGAAACAATTTATTTATTTATTTCATCTAATGACGACTATTTATACATAAATTAGATTCAAATTAAATAGTAAATTTAAATTGTTTTCACATTTTCAGATTTTTTCAAATTTAAAAATCTATTTTATTTGATATTTGAAACAGCTGTTATTCGATTAATTTTGAGTATAGGATCACCGAGACAAAATTATTTTAAAAATCGTTCTATCTACTTATATATTATATTTACCTATAGTAAAAACGTTTATATGCAAACAAGAAACAATTTTTCAGGGAGTTAAAACAGATTGAACCTGTGTTGAAAACCCGTGTAACCCGCAAAATATTAAAACTGTATTAAACCCGACACTCGTAACCAGTAAAATTCTTGGATCTTTATTAAACCGATTTAAATAACGTTTATAGCACCAAATGGGATTCGGGGAACCAAACTACACGTCTCACTATTTCCTCTGGATTCTGTATAGAAGAATATTTGATGAACCGCTATACTAATAAATAGGCTGGGATTTCAATGCAATTTGCATTTATTTTTAGAGATATCTATGCGATGCTCGTCTTGTTACAAATGCGTTTCGTGTATCGATAAATGTATAGGTACACACACTAAAACAATAGCCAACAACAAATGTTATCTGGTGACGATTGTACAACCGTCGGTTTTAATTTTATCAGTAGTTATTTTGCGTCATCGCGTCATCCACGTCATATTTCAATACAACTACCTATAATACTTTCATATTTGTACATCAAATAATTCAATAAATAAAATTAACATTTTTTAGAGCTTTTTATAATATTGCATTATTATTAATTTGTAGGGCATCAAAGTTCCAGCCCTATTAATAATAACACACCAATCCAAAGACGACGAATCTCGAGTCTCGGTAATTGGTGGTATTATTCTTAGGGTGCGATGTACAATATTATTATTCATTATGTATACACATAAATATGCGCATGCGTGTACAATATTATTTATATATATATACATGACGTTCTATGTGCGATATGCAGGACATCGTGTGCCGGAAGAATATCAAACGAGCCTATATTATATGGGGCGGCTGATTGAAATAAGACGTGTGCACAAACATATATAACATATAAGAACTAGGGGAGGGTCCCGGATCTATATATATTAAATTAATAACAGCCCAGCGGACCGGAAGAACCGCCGCCGGTATAGTGGTGGTGGTGGTGACGATGGTGATGGTGTCAATTCGCCGGCGTTTCGGGCGTCGAGCGAGATTATGTCACATTTTATATAATAATGCTGCGCCACACGATAATATACACACAAACCAACACCCGGTCGGTCGGGCCTGTCGGTTTCCTGTTTATACGCGACCGACAAAAACGTTCTCTCGTAAATTGTTCGCGCGTGTGCCAGTCATCATATTATTATAGCGCACGTCTCATCACAGTATATACACACACGCCATACACGCACAAGTGAACAACTGCACATGTATTTACGAAAGTTCTGACAACGGGATTGTATATTGTTTTATTTTCTAATTGGGTCGAATCCCCTCTCCCAAAAAAAAAAAAAAAAAAAAAAAAACAATATAATATAATATAATGTTAATACATCTATAAAAAGTACAATAAATATAAAATGAGTATATTTATTTTGATAAATAATATAAAACAGTAAACAAGTTACAACAGTAATAGGTAGTCGAATGAACGATAGTTGGAAGAATAGTGTACAAGAAGAAAATGTACAAGTAGAAGTGGGTCGAAGCAGAAGTTCGAACTCGAGGAGAAGTTAGAAATTAGGCGAACTATTTTACAGATTCGTTGTTGATCCTATTTTTTTTTTTTTGCTTTTTACTTATAGTTCGGATTTAACTAAGAATTTAGTTCGAGTTCCGTTCGACATTTTGATTTCGATCCATCTCTAATATAATTATATTGAAAATCAAAGTCAATATTAGTCAGACAGTCAAAGACTTGAGATGTATTAGAGAAACATCCGATAAATAGTTAGTAGAATGGAGAAAGGAAAATTATTGGTAAATTATTGTCCGTCTGATTAGGAACCTGGAACTAATTAGAGCTAATAACTTAGGAGAATCAAATAAACCAGACAAGAGCTTGGAAAGGAAAGACATATTAACAGAGTGTCTATACGATCAGCTGAGATCGGAGCACTGGAATATAATGGAGGACATATATTAAGAATAAATTATATAAAGCGTAAAGACTGGCTTTGAATTCTTTCTAGCATCATGGAGTGAGTTATCGTAGAAAGGTCCCAAAGAACAGATCCAAACATAAGAGTGGAGGAACATAGAGACGGAAGAGGGTTTTTTTTGTTGAGAACTGAAACTTTAACTTAAAATTTAAGATTGAAGTGAGGCGAAAACCAACCAAGATTTTGACGAAATGTTTAACAAGGGATATAGGAGAAAAGTAATTTATACAATAATATACAAAATACAATAATTGAGTTTTTTATATTATTAACCCTCTGTACTAAATTAAGAATTTTAAAAATAATTTTGAATTTGATATTTGTTGGCCCGTGACGTTTGATTTAGTTACATCGAGAACGCCTTAAAATTAAAGAACGATCCGGTATAATAGATTAACACTTGTGTTTTATATGTTGTATATATGTACGTATAATAAACAATTATTTATTATAATAAACAAGAATTTAAAAAATATTGCATGACAATGAACTTTCTGAAAATTTGATTAAAAAATTATGTGAACACATTATAGTAACTAATTTATTGCAACAAGACACATAAAAAAACAAAGCAAGTTGCAATATATAATATAACTTTGCTTGTAAACTGTAAAAATTAAATGTTTATTAAACTAGCTAACTTACTGATCAGTAAAAAGTTGCCTAGAGTACACCTGTGGTAGTAAATAGTAATTAGTTTTATACTTACACGACCGTGCCGAGATCTATAATTAAATGTATGCAATAAAAATTCTGAAGACACCGGGTGATCCCGCGTACAAGCCTGATATAATAACTACATGGCCTAGATACATTTTACATAAAAAGGTGGACATTAACTAAATATCAAATTAAATGTAAGTTAAAAATTCACTTTTTTGATATTAACTAACTATGAAGAAGTTTGACGATTTCAAATATTCGTTGTATTAACTAATAAATTTTTATAGTTAATTTTCATAATTATCCGGTTAAGTTAACCCGTTGCACTTGCGGAATGATTTTCATATTTGTTTTATATTGTTTTGTATTATTTTACATATTTGAATCGAAATCCAAACATAGTAATCATTTTAATTTGTAAATACAAATGGATATTTAATATTTTAAAAAGTAAAACTTGGGAATATTTATTACACTTGTTGAATAAAGATACAAATAAAAATACGATAATAATTTTTTTAATGAAAAATATGTACATTTTTAAACTGAATTAAGTTAGTATTTTTTCTCATTAAATTTTAAGAGTTGAAATTATTTTTTTTGTTAACTATACATTTTTATCGGGAATATTTTAGGTAAATTTAACTCGAGTTGATTTGAGTTGATATTATTTTTTTTAGTTATCCATCTTTTCCTAAATACTATAGATCTAATAATATCAAAAAGTTTCGAATTTAATTATGTATAATATACCTTTATTTTAAAATTAGGTATATTTTAATTTGTAGTGTACAGATTAAAATGTTCTCAAACGTATCTACAATTATCAATAATTTAATAATTTAATATTTATAATGTACTTTGTTCGTCTATAAAGCACAATTTTGATTTGTTTACGGTTATAAATTTGTCGACATGTATAAAAACTAGAAGATATCAATACTTTTTGATGAAAATTTTCCATAATTCTAGAATTTAAATACCAATAAGGAACTCTAATTTGACTTTTTCGAAATATTAATATATATCTTATTTTAATTATATATTATAACAACCGTTTCAGTTATTACCTACATACCTACACATTGTCATGCAGCCTTTTTGCTTGTTGTTGTACGAATTAGTAGATTACATACAGGTATGATTGTATGATGTGGACACAAACGAGTATTTAATTGAGAAATATTTAGTATGATTATTTTTTACTAAAAAGTTCTCAAAAAACGTTATAGGGTAAATGTTTCTGCTGATGTCGGTCCAATAAACGCAGTTTTCAGTTTTTTGTACTATGAAATACAAACAGTTCCTATACGTAATTTTTTTACTGTTTATTCGGATCGATATAATATGGTACATATTCTACCATCGTCGATTTTGTCAACACTGCGGTATTTCATTTTATATATACAATATACTGGCGCGTAAACATAATAAAAGTTTATCAGTCCATATGGAATAGTGAAAGATGTATACGCGTAGGTACATTTCAATTTTTTTGGGGAAACTGAAATATTCAAACTCTAAAAGTTTCAATAACTGACAAAACGTTAAGAATATATTCGAATATACTATGCTTTTTGACTATACGCAGTACACGAAAGGAAATCACAACTATATGCATTCAAATGTGCTGTAAATTCAGTTCGGTTTTAGATATTCTCAAGACGTCCGTCTATTTGAATTATTGATACATATTTGTACATACATGAAAATAAATATAGTTTTTAAATTTAAAGCAATTTTATGTGAACCAGCTATTTGTTAGATTGATTTATACGACTAGTAAAATATAATAGTTTAAATTTGGTATATATATATATTAATATTTAAATATTATAAAGTGAACAAATTATTGTCAGAAAAATATATACAATGTATAAAAAATTATTTTACGTCATCATTGTAATAATGGAGTCTACAAATGAACGATGAAATATGAATATTGCGAATAATTACATTGAAATCGCGCCAAACATCCAATATATAAATAGTCTAGAATGTTTAGACAAAAAGTGAAAACAAATCGAATACCGGAATAGCGTGAATACATATTTTATAAGAGTGTCGAACATACAGAAAATCGAAATAAAATCAATACGATAAGCTATATTATGTATACAGAAATTAAACACAGCGCCGGAAAACGAGTGTTTTTAGCATTTAAACGGCCATATTTATCCACAGATTGAGATTTGGGAGGTAGGGGTAGTATCGGCTTCCCGAGTGGTGTCCAAGCCTCTGGGCTAGGAGTGAGGCTGCCGATGGGACCTGGGTGGTGGCGCTCGTACGAAGGATAAGATAATATATAAGACACCCACACCCCAACCACACATGGATATTGCGCTATCATGTTTTCATTCCGTGACGTGACGTGAGCAATTTGTCGTGACGTCAATTTTTGTTTTTTTCAAATACCCTTTGTAAAAAAGTTTCACTCATCCGATAAATATTAAGTATTAAGTATTTATATATAGGTATATACATATCTTTATTATTCCGGGGTATAAATTTAAAAAATACCAACGTCCGTTGTTTTTACTGCACGCATAAAACAGCTAGGTATGTACTGCAATATTATGTATAAATATTTCACTTTGGAAATTTCACGTCAATCATCTCGCGCGTTGGCGTTTATTATCCCCAACATAATAAATACCCAGGTAATATAATAGTGCATGTATATATTATGTACTTATGTGCGGTTGCTGCGTAAAATGACCGTATATAAAATGAAATTGATGCTTGCCAGTCTATATACCTTACGTTATATATACACACACAATGTATATACGTGTTCTCGTTGTGAATATTTTAAATATAATTTAAACGTGTATTTTTGTACGTGTGTGCGTGTGTAATGTTGTATTTCTGTGCGTGTATATAATGTAATATGCGTTTGTGTGTATGTGTAGAATAACGCAGGTAAAAATATGCACTCGTGACGGTTTACTCGTGCACTGACCGTCTCAGGATTGAACCTCCCTCGAGGATTTACGAGTGTGCCTCGGTACGTCGAGAACAAATAGTGGGTGTGTGGAGACGGAGCTGGCAACCGATTGGCGGGCGGCCCCGTCTCGATTAGGTATATACTACGTCTGCAGAATATAATATATTATATATATATTTTATAAGACATATATATATATATTATATATACCACTACGCCGTTGCGAAAATAACTGCGACCGGTCAGAAGATTTGTTTACCCGTTTTATTATATATTTCGGGTTTTGTTTGTTTTTGGAAAAAATTGAAAATTCGAAAATACAGAAAAAAAAAAAAAAAAAAAACTGAAACCTGTCCGGTCCGAACGGATGTATTATATCTATACCCACGCGCCGATCCCTTTTGTATAATAATATATGTTGTACTACGACATACCGCGCGTTCTTGTCCGGTATCGTATAGACAATAATTTACATATATTACATTATAATATATGCTCTAATCGAAATTTAAATGTCATATTTAAAATAATAATTATAATAATTAAACCGAGTAAATATAATATTCGTATTACATTATCGTTTCGAATGGAAAACTACATTGTATATATATATATATATACCTACGATATTTTCTCACTTTATAAGTACATTTACAATAGAGGACACCGACAATTTTTCAATGAAAAACTTGCATTAGCATTTTTCGTTTTCATCAGCTTACAAACATGTTAAAAATACGAAACAAAAAACAAATTATACCTAACAAACAACTTTATCTACCGACTGACGAGATCGATTTTTATACGTTTTATGAGCTGTTAAAATTTCGTTTTTTTTTTTTTTTTTTAAATTTTTAACAGTTTATGAAATGTCTAAAAATGCATATATCAAAAATCCATCAATCGCCAAATATTTTTGTCCTTTATAATTTATATTTTATTTCATCTTTCTACTATATTCTGAAGTCGATAAAAATGAAAAATGCGTAAATGATCTTTTTAACAAATATCGAGATTACACGACAATTAAAAATGGTAATAATACAGGTCTATTTTTAAATTACTTTAAAAATATTGAAATATTTTTAATTTATTTGATTTTCATTTTAATTAATATTAATAAAATTTAATAAAAATTACCTATAGGTACAAAACCCCTTAAAAATCGTACTTGTATACGAGTATCTACGCCCGTTCGTTATACTTTGATTACTATAATACCACGTATCTCAGTTAGGCTTAGTGCCAATTTCCAGAGACACTGTAGAAACATACGTGTATCGCGAATCCTCGCGAAATCATAATTTCTATTCCGTGAAATGCATAGTTGCCAAAATCAAAATTGAACTCAGACGTAATGCTCCCGTTGTGACGCGCCGGCCCGATGCCAATTAAATCTTTCCCCAAAGAATATATTTGTATGGTCTTTCGTGACTAAACATGTCTTTTGAGTTTTTGTTTTAAAAATGTATATTTAATTGCATACAGTTACTTAATTTAATTAGGTACCTAATTCACACAATAGTATATACCCGTATAACTGTATTTGAACTTTTATGTAAAAATGAACTTTAAATAGGCGGCAAGTATAGGACGGGGATGGAAGTACGTCGCTTATCGGATAAGATACCGGATCCTGCACGTAGTGGATATTTGAATATTTATATATTATATATATTATAAATTATTATATATTTTATATTTGATATTGGATATTTTTCTATTATATTTGAAATCAATGATAAACTATTAGATACTATTGAAATTTTTTTTTTTAATTCACGACATCACCATATTGTTTGTTTACTATTTTAAAACAAATTATAAATTTATAAAAAATATGCGTTATTAAACGTAGTTTTCCTTTATGCTTAAGAAAAATACTGGGAAAATCGAAAAATTACTTCTAAAAAGTATCATCTAGGTACAACAAATTTGCTATTTCGCTATCAAAAACGCTCTTTACTGATACACGCCTACTCGACTCCTGTTCTACCTAAAAATTTGTTTCCATATAAGGATATAGAAATGTATATAAGACGTTTAATATTTTATAATTGACTTACTGATATGTACTATACTGATAAGTGAAATCTGACCAAATGTGAATAATTGAAAATCTTATTATTTAATGGTCATATATGATTTTGTTTCGTTATTCATATATTTAATTTAATTTATATATATCCTTATATGGTGGTTTAATAACAGGGTCACGAGCAATGCACCTTTTCGTTACACAATAACCACGCATCCTTTGCATATTTTCGTTCATTCGAATTTAAAATAAACACGGTCTAAAAATAATTAATTTTAACTAAACATTCCAACTTATAAACAAGAAACACGAAATCATCTGTATTTCGACTTTCAAAAAGTTACCAAAAAAAAATACATATTTGTACGTTATTGGCACGATTTTAGATTTTTACATTATTTACATCGTGGTTATATTGGTTATTTGTTATAGGTTTAATCAGCAACCATCAAGAAAAAATAAATAATAGTATAAAGCAAAATATATAATTTGTTTTAAAGCCGTTTATAATCGCTAAATAAAAATAAAAAAATTAGACATATATATAATATAGTTTTTATTATAAATATAAATATAAAGATGTTGTCGCAATACTTAAAAATATCATCATATTTTATTGGCATAATAAATTATTTACCAAGGACCTTGAGTTCTGCAAAATCTATGAAACTATCTCGAAATTTACAAATAAAAATAATGATAATAAAATTTTCATTTTTCAAGTAGATATATGTGATAATGAACAATTATTTACTTTTATTTCTATCAGATAAAAAATATAAAATATACAAAAGGTAAACGCGTAAAAGAACAATAATTATTAATTAGTGACACAGATGAGAAACTGCAAGGATGCACGCAGAAACGTAAATTTGTTTACCACTGCTCTTATATATAGTATAAAACAATATTAATAATTAAATATTTTCCCCCTTCAAAAATATTGTTTATAAAACTTCTGAGGAAAGGCACGGCCTCTTTGCTACACCTGCGGACACCCTTGAAGAAAGAAAAGTTTAAAATTATTAATAATATAATTATTATTTTTATTATTATTACTGAGAGGGATCGATTAAATGTTTGCGATGTTTTTAAAAAGTTCATTTGTTTATGACTTTGTTGGTGCTGTTAATCTAAAGAATTAATATCTTACAGTAATCATAATTATGTTTATAATTTGTGTACTTGAGGATTTTCTAATAATAAAATGAAAAAATTAAATTCCACAAAATTATGCATTACTTTTATTTTTGTAAATACGTATTTCGATAATTATGTTATCATCTTTAATGCACAATAACGACTTTATAAATAGTTGTAAGTCGTTATTGTGTATTTAAGATAATAACATAATTATCGAAATACGTATTTACAAAATAAAAGTAAATCATATTTTTGTGGAATTTAGTTTTTTCATTTTATTAATCATAATTAGTCAGTACTTCCGTCCTACTACCTATGTAATCGTAAATAACTTTGTGCGCCTATTTTTAATTATTATTTGAAAATCAATATTTATATATAATATTGAATAATAATTTAATATCTAGTGTGTCCCATTTTAAATGTACCAGATAATATTTCGGTCGAATGACTTTGAATTTAAATGTCATTATTTGGGATAGCTTAATAAGTATCAAAATATAATTTATGGGAAATTTTTAAACTTTAACTCTATCGGTGTGTGCATGCGGAATATAACTTGCTTTTTAAATTACTACCTATATTTTTGATACTGAATTTGGATAAACCAAATTTTTTTTAAAACATTTATATCCAATACACTTTTTTTAATTTATAATTTACAGATTTAGAGTTATTTGAAATGTTTAAAAATAGATTTTTTTCAATTTTTAAAAAGTTTAAAATGCTCGTACTAATTCATTTATTTATGGATTTAAATAATTTTTTTTTTTTTTGGAATAAAAAAAGACAAAATTCAGATTATGAACATCACAAACTACAACTTTTTAATATTACTTTGTAATTGATTTAAGTGAAAGTGCAGGGCTATTAAACTTTTTAAATATTATTTGCCATTAAAAAAAAAAATTAAATAATTAGCTAAAAAGAAAATGTGCTTTCAAATACGATATTATGAATTGAACGATTTTAATTTGTTTGGTTGATGTTTTTTAAAATTTTTATGAATAATTTCGTCCACATCAAATATTAAAAACTAAGTTTTCGATGATTCTCTGTAGTAATTCTAAAAGAAATGAAAATAGAAATAGAAATCAAAACTTAATTAACCGTATTCAAACAAACATATTGGCTATTCATCTGTTTTAATTCCGTGACTAATAAACATGTAAATGTATTATTATAAAATAATAGTTTTCATATAGCTTTATAAGCGAACTATACAGGATCAGTATATAAACCATAAATCAGTTTTTCATGGTGTGTAATATCTATACAAATTTTAATTGAATTATCTATTATATAATTTTTAAGTATTATTTATTAGACATAGGTATTTCATAAACTATTTTCACCATGATTTTATCAATTTAATAGACAATTTTTATTTTCTTGGGATTTGAATGCTGCTCTAATAATTCAAAAATTTCAAAACTAATTCCCGAAGAAAATGATGAGTTTAATAAGTTTGTTGAATATTACAAACCAGAAATCGACAAGCATGTAATATTAAAATAATTGCAAATGAAGGAATAAAATTTCGACTGATAATTTAAATATGAAGATTGCACTATAAACATAAAAAACCGGAAATATATATTATAATTTATGAGATACCAAATAATCGTTTTTGTTTTTTGTGCCTTATGACACATATTATATTATAATATTATAAATTATAACATTCATATATATATTTTCATATATATATATATATTAATTTTATATTTATGAATAATATGTTCAAAACTTACAAGCGTTTGTTTAAACGAAATTTTTTAAATTATTTCTAAAATTTTCTTGATATTTGTTTACGTCTATGAAGTAGCGACGCAAAGTTAACAGTTTTCAACGAAACCATTCCAACAAATTTGTTGGTCATTGTTGGAAAGGTTAGCGAATTTGTTGGATATTATTTTTTATTTTGTCGCCTTTTTAATTTTGTGCCGCTAACTTCACACTAACAGCGCAATGTCATTAAATTCACCCGAATTCATCCTAAAACGTAGTACTCGACTGTTTGTCATTGTTGAAAAGGTCCTGATGTTTGTTAATTTGTTAAAGTGAATTATGCGTTTTAGAGGGCGCTATTGGCATGAAGTTAGCAGCGTAAAGTCGACGAAAACTCACTAAAACCGACTAAAATGTAGTGGGTACTCGACTTGTTGGTCATTGTTTATACCATTTAAAACATAACTGGGGGAGGGGGGAGTGTTGTTGAAAAAATATCAATCTATAAACAAGTGGTACCCTAATATTATATGCATATAACTATATCTATATTTTATTAAATAAAACCGTTATTAAACAAGTTATTTGAAAAAAATGCAAAAATGTCTCCATATTCAAACTCCTCGAGAAAACGAGAAAATCCTAAATACGCCACTACTGTAGAGGCGGAAACCACAGTGAAGTATTTAGTGGGGGTAAGGAGGGAAATTTCGCCGGAGAAGTACGTTTTTAGAGGATAACAAATATTTAACTGTTTTTCAAACGATTTCTTGAAGATTTAAGCCAATTTTGCTCAAAATCGTTTATACATCATGAAGGGCAGTAATAATAATACCCTGCCGAAATCTCAAATACACAACTGGCTGAAACGATTTAGCGGCGCGAGTCTAGGGCCGTTCCGAAGAAATATTTAAGAGGGGAAGGATAAGTCTTCCAAAAAAAAAAAAGTTAATGAGCAATCGATTGAACCGAAGACCTTAAATTTACCAAATACTTGCCGACCGGACTTAATTTTATCGACTCGTTTTCCCGAAGTCGGGGAGGGCCGATTCGCACTGGACGCGGTGGTACCTATTATACTGGTCGAGACGATCAGACCGTTTCCGTCCTTATTTTACCACGGCGTTCGCGCGGTGCATCATTATAGACACACACACACACACATATATATATATATGACATACGCGTGTACACCACGAATATAATAACATTATTATTCTATATAATATGGATAGGACAGAAGAGCCTACACTGTTTAATTCGCGCGCGCCAAACACTTGCCATTCATACACGTCTTTTGTTCGGGGGCAACGCGCGAAATCGGATGATTTGGCAGATTTACGTCAGGGTCGGGTGAACTTAAAAAATAGTAAAAAAAAAAAAAAACACACAACACTGGTACGATGATGTTATATTATAATATATATATATCAGCGTCGGCTAGACAACCGGCTTATTATTTATCGATCGAATGAACAAATGAAAAAAAAAAAAAAAAAAACACCGTGTTAAACATTGTGTAATATATATATATATATATATATACACGTACATATATAATATAATAATAATGTGTACGAAAGAATGATGTTGCAGTCGGTGACGATGACACGCGAAAAAGGGACATATTATTATTATTATTATTATTATTATTATTGTATGCGTAAAACGCCCGACGTATATTTATTTATATTCAATTAACTGGCAGCCCTCGCGAACGCACCGGAGTAGGGGACACGGCAGTGGCTCTCGGAGAGATGCCACTGCGTATATATACGGTCAATTAATCGCGCCCGAAAGGCCCGGGCGCAAAGGTCTGCACGGTACATTGGCCACCGGACGTAAAATCGTAACACATCTGTTGGGTTATACGTATGTATGTACTTATACCTATTATATTGTTATTGTTATTAAACGACGCGTCCGACTTTCGCGGGGGAAAACGATAAACGCGACGTGTCACGATCCGTTTCCAATCGAAAATCCAAACTCAAAACATAATGCGAACTGTTATAAATCCGTCATTCTTCGAAAGATTTTTTCAAAAAAAAACAACACCACAATGAAATAGATAGGCATCAAAACAACCTCAAGCCTCACATCGTCCTCACTTCTCTGGCAGAGGAGGACTTGGATTCGTGTTTCCACCGTCGAAGCAAAAAGCCAAAGTTTCGAATACTTTACTCGGGCACGCACGCACGCATCGACGTTTCAGACGGGGTCCAAAATATTTTATTTACAAACTATATTAGTAGGTACATACATATATTGATAATTAATATCTATTGTCCGTTGCACAGCGATTTACCGGATTTACGAATTCCGATAATAGATTTTTACATTTTTTATCCAATATTTTAATATTTCACGGACTAATATTTAATGATTTTCAATTCAATAAAACTATTTTAAGGCGGCTCTCTGCGGGCGTGTTTTAAGGGGTTATTGTATAGGCAATTTTTGAACAATGTGAAAATGCCGTGTATGTGTGTGCGTGTGTAAATTAATATTAGTGTGTGTAAGCCCCGCATA
>JAIPRL010002048.1:50688-67453 GCA_025469235.1 Pemphigus obesinymphae | reverse complement strand
CACAACAAAATTTAAAGAAATAATAATAATAATTAAAATACATTAGATCATTAGAATGTTGGCGGGCAAATACAAATGCGTTAGAGGGCCACTTCGTGGCCCGCGGGCCTGTGTTTGGGCAGCCTTGTTCTATTTCAATCATATACAAAACTGGAAAAATCACAAGCTTTCAACTATATTGCAGGACATTTTTTAGTGAATATTCACTACTTGTCCAGGCGTCATTTCGGTTTTAGCTATGATGGTTCCGGAGGGGGAGGGGGTATTTACTTTGAATACCAATGTTGAAAAGCTATTTTACTTAGGTCAAGACCACTTATCTCATTATTACTACTTTGGCTTGTGTACGGTATTGATTTTTTTTTTAAATAAAAGATTATATATTGAACTATTCCTGTTTTTATCCATCGCATATTCGTATTTACACTCTAATAAATTAATAATATGCAACAAATAAATAACTTTTTATATTATAGAAAATAGGAACATAAATTCTATGGTTTGTAACATTTCAATTTCTCGATCATATTATGTAGATATCTACATGATTTTAAGCCCGTTAAGTGCGTGTTTCGATCTTGGCAAGCGGTTCCTGCCGGAAATTATTTAGACTTTTCTGGGAGCGGCTCACGAGAGTCCAATTGATTTGTTAATTATTCAGGTCGTATAGGTAGCTCCCGGGAAATAGGTACTTTTTTGACACTCCCCGGGCCTTACTTTTTCAGTACATCCCGGGAGCTACATGTTATGAATTGAAAAATAACAAATTGATTAGATCTATTTGCATTCGACTTTTTGGATGAAACTAGCTGTGGAAGACGATAGGGACATAGTGCCCATAGGATCGGACTCGGACTGATATCAAAGTGCAGTGTTATATACACTCCGGTATATAACATATTAAAAGTCACTTTATTGGTATTCTCCAGAGGGTGCTATGTTCCTCCTCTACCTTCCTAATGGGCACAAATATACAAGGGCTTTAAGAAAAAGGGGGGTAAACAAAACTGCAAGGTGTTAGGTCCACTTCACGTTGAATGTTGATTTTGGACTACTCAAAAAAGTGACTTTTAGTATGTTATGTATTTTAGTGTACAATACATTTTGCCATCGGTCCGAGCCCGTTTTGGCTGTTATTGAATGCGATTCAAAAACTTTCCTATCTCCTTTGCCGTGTCTGTAATCGTATACTATTAATTGAGCGTTTCTGTATCCACAATTCCACGACTACGTTTGTATCACTGGATCGTCGCTCGGTTAAGCGTGAGTACAAAAATTGTTAAGTAATCAATGGTAAAAGGTTTGAATCTAGTCATCGGAATTAAGAATTGTTGCAAAATTTATAGCAAAAAAAAAGTGAAAAATATACGGTCCGGGAATGTACCTAGTCAAAAAATAAAAATGAAGAATTCAATAAAAGCAAAATGTCAGCACAGATAACATGTATTTTCATGTTGTCTGTGATTGTCAGCCTGTAATTTTTTTTTTCAATCAATTCGATATTGAACAGTCTATTTAGGTTTGTGTAGACGATCCATATGACGGTCGGACATCGAACATCAGGATGGGCATACGACCATCGTATATTACCGTCCAGTATACCAGCGCGGGAACCGAATGGGACGTTTCTATTTTCGGTCGACAACTTCCGTCGGGACGGTTCAGGTTCGTCCCAGGAGATACTTTATGCTGTTAAATATTTTAAATATGTAAAAATGAAAATAATAAAATAAAATGTCAAAAATATCTTTATTTTTTTTTGATAGTCGTCAGTCGAATATTATAACAATCAATATCATGCCTACTCCAATTTATTATGTAAAATCATAAAATCCTTAAAATATTTATTTTGGGGGCGTTCAATCAGCAAATGTCCGACAACCCCCTTCTATTAAAAAAAAAAAAAATTTCCGAATTTTATATGAATTAATTAAAAATAAATGAAAAATTTTGTTACATGTTTTGAATTTTATTTTACATATTTTGATTTATTTTTATTACTGCGGACGTCAGTATGATTCTAACCCCCCCCTTGTCAGAAAATGTAACCAAACGATAGACCCCTTTCCCCCTATAGGCGCTAACGTAATACTTGAACGCCCTCTTTATATAGGTCATCGGAAATTTTAGACGAATTTATGAGAATAAATTGCATTTTTTATTTATAAATATGTAACGCATTATTTTACAAAGTTATACTTACAGATAAAACTAACGTAGTTACTCTTACGTTACTATAACGTTACTATTATATATACCCAACACTGACAATGTACACGTCTAGGAATACAAAAGTGAACATAAGAACGGTTTTCACATATTTTACAGTCAAAAACAATTTGAATACACGATTTACTACTAATAATAACACATGCCACTGATTACGAATACGCAGTTACGTACCGTTCAAGAATTAAAAGAAACAACTGCGATTGATTATGCAAAACAAAAAGCTCTGGAGGGTGTGATATATCACCGTCCGTAAATACGCCACTGGCTCGAACAGCAGAGTATATAATGTTATATAATATACATACACAAATATATAATATATATATATATATAAAATATATACTGTACGATGAGGTACGTTGTAAATTAACGATATTTTCGTTCAAATTGATTATTATTTTATTTATTTGGCCCCCTAGACCTTGAATTATGTAGTATAACTGTATAATACACATGGGTATGTATTAGTGATGTTACGAACTGTTCGATTTTCGAACCGAACCGAACCTAACCCGGGGTGTTCGGTTCGGTTCGAAAATCGAACTCAAAATTGGAAATATTCGAACCGAACTAAACACAAAATAGTTCAGTTCGACTATCGAACCTAGGAAAAAAATTTGAAACTAATTTGTTGAAAAACGATAAAAAAAAAATGGAAAAATGTGGAATCCTTCTTTACTTAGACTTAAAATTATGTTTTTATGCAAATATACATAGTTAATACAAAGATGGTAATTTATATTATTGTAGTGTTTTTTTTTTATGAAGTTCGGTTCGGGTTCGATATTTTAATTGAATAGTTCGGTTCGGTTCGGGTTGGTTAAAATTTTAAAAATTTCGGTTCGGGTTCGGTTCGACCTCAAAAATCTGGGTTCGTAACATCACTAGTATGTACCTATATATGAATATGATTCATATTGGGTTCTGACCGCAATGTTGGAAATTAGAAAAATTACATTTACATGACGGAATACGTCATCTTCAAAGTATAAAACAGCGCTATAGTATAGGTACCTATATATACGTATATATATATACACAGTATATACAGACCAAGACGATATTATTCTTATAATAATTACATAGCTGAAGATTCCCATTAAGATTCACGTTAAGGAGCGGTGTATAGGTATCGAGTAGGTGGACAATGAAGTAAAATTTGAACGACTATATAGTGCCTATATATATAATATATATATATATATATATATATAGATATTTATATATATATATACTCGTATACTGTACTGCAGTTATATAAACTATACACTATACACTGCTCATAAACGCAAATGACCTGAATTCCATTTCGGGATACTAATAATCGAGTACACGAGTATATATATATATATATATATACGAGCATAGGACATACACATTACGTACGAGGTGGACGATTGCTGTAAACCGTACCTATACAGTTGACTTAAGAGTGTACTCGTGTACATTATAATATATTTCCGTTATAGGTATAATATCGTTCGCAGTTTTACCGATCGATCTTTAAACGGACGTCGTGCAGAAGTATTATGATATTGTGTTACCTGTGTTAAAACTTATATATAATTACACATTCTGATTTTTTTTTTTCGCACACAAAAGATTTTGATTATACGTAATTTTGACGGTCGTGATTTGTAGACCATCCCGAGAAGTGCACTCGTACTATGAGTATACCTATAGAATATTCTGTGATTCGAGTTTGAACTATTATTATTATTATTATTATTGCATTTAGCCGTTTTTTTTTTTTGCACTTATCACTATATATATATTATCTACATCCACTGCGAATACGATTTTTTTTTTTTTACTGTCCGAAATACAGGTATATACCGGAGAGTGAACGTACTATCATGTATGTATGTATGTATATGTATGTATGTATGCATAGTGATGGATTTGGGGAGAGACTCAGGGGGATGGAACTACTCGTAATTTTTTTCATGTTTAACAGCGTACCCCTTAATTTATTTATCGAGGAACGCAGTGTTTGTTTTAATTTTTATTTAACATTTTTAAAAATTATAATTTTTTTTATTTTTTTTTTTTGGAAAAATCGTGAAATTACGAAAATGAATGTTTTTTTGTCCAGATCACATAATAATAATTTTAGATAAAAGAGCATGATATAAAATGTTGAATAGTTGATCTTATTAAATCATTTTATTGGTATCATATATACAGGTAATAAATAATCAGCTCATTATCCGTGAATGGCTAAAACCTAAAAGGATGGCGAAATCAATGCGACACCGATAAACTTCATTTCGGTCTACACCTATAACTTCCTCCATTATTCATTTAAAAGGAAAAGTGCTAAATTATTTTGAAAGAGGAATGCTTAAACTTTGCTATCCAAAAAATATGTAACCTAACAATGAAGTAAAAAAATTTTGAATTTTTCTATTCTATTCAATATGTTATATAATAAACTAAAATGTTTTTAAAAACGTCCCCTGGTTAAGAAACTTTGGAAGGGGGTGTGGGGGACGAAGTCTTCAACGGCTTACTTTTTCTCTATTATGTCCCGAAACGTTGATTTTTTAACTAAGCTCAGAATCCGTCCTCATTTTTTTTTCAATTCAACCACTGTATGTATGTATGTACTGTATAGTATGTAAGTCATACAGTGTACAGAAGAAATTTTTTCTTTTAGCCTGAGGAAACTACTAGTAAAATCTAAAATTTCTTTGTATGGATATCTACAAATGATTTTCTATCGATATCATACCAATACCAAAGCTCATCTTCGAATCCTTCCAGTCAAAAAGTTGTCTACAGGTAAAAAAAAATATTATTGTACATTTTCGCTATGCTATCAAAATCTAAAATATTAGTGTACACCATATAATTATCACGTATAAGTATTTTGTTATTTCTTTTGTATTTGTATAAGACTGAATTCTGCATACACCGTATAAAAGGAAGTATTTCTTCAAGCTCAAGGAAACTACTAGGGTCTGGACACAAAAATGACCTCTCAAAAATACCAGTAACAACTAGAACCAATTTGCCACCAATAACACAAAAACTTCAAAAATGTCTACTTAAATCCTTTTGGTCGAAAAGTTGTGTAAAGAAAATTTTTAAAAAAAATCATCATAGGAAAATGAATAACTTCCTCGTTATTTTAACGTAGATTTGTAAAGTTTTATTGTAAAATATGTAAATATTATATCAATATTATTGTTGTTCATGAATTGTATATTAATAATGGGTGGAAAATGGAAATAGAAATAAAAATCACTTCTGGCAAGTATTATATTATACAGGGTAAATTATACATTATATATAGTTAGACATCATTGGTATTTTTTAGACATATAGACAAAACCAATGTAGGTATTAATTAAACGCCCATAATTTTAGATTTCGTAGTTGTATTATGAAATGAAAAAACGAGTGTCAAATCAATATACGGGTATTGTCTAGTGTATTTAATCAATGACTAGGTATGTGGTGTATATATATATAATATAATCAGTACCTACAGGTTGCATTGAAAAACTTTCTAAAACCTTATTCTATTCGTTTGTTTTTATTTTATTTTTTATACATATGTATATTATATTATATTATATTTTGTATTTAATTTAAAATGTCATTTTTTTATTAGAAAAATATACACGTACAGGTAAAATAACTCATATAATTATTGTTTAAAGGTATAATTATATAAATATAATATTTCCAATTAATATACATAATAAACAGAATGCTACCGTTATCAATCCCATCGTCTTGACCTTAATATATTCGAAAATCTCGACTCATCTCTCGAATCCAACCCGAAGCAAAATTAAACAATTATTAATTTTCTTAAAATAACTAACCTATTTAATATAATTAAAAAAAAAAAAAAATTATTGCAACAAGCTGAATATCTGTCAAAATGTTGTATATGCAATTAAAATTGTAATTGTAACTGTAATATGTAATTGAAGTATGTAAAATCATGTATAAATCGTAACTAATGGCCATTGCTGCTAAATTTAAAAAAAAAAAATATATATATATATTTATATATACCTAATGGGATGATAATTTATAAATTATACTATATTTTTTAGACGATATATATATATTACTATATATAGTAGAGAAAAAGTTCTAGGATTTAGGAAACATGTTAAAAAAGATATATGGGTATATGACATACTGACATGGAGAAATAGGAATATATATATATAAGTACCTAATACATAAACATTATTCATTCATAAAGCAAAGACTAAAATTCTCATACATTATAAACTCCAGTCAAAATGAAATGTATAGGAAACAAGAATCTAAAAATAGTAAAAAAAATTTTACACTGACCAGAATTTAAGCTTTTAAGTTTTGAAACATATGGTAGCATAGATACTGAAAATGTCTAGGACACGAAAATGAACTAATTAGAAGGTATATTTAAAATTATGAAGAACTGTTCAGATGTCAGAATAGAATTCCGGAGGAAATTGGACATCCGAGATGGTATAATTTAAGTGTATGATGGTACTACATAACTATACAATAATATATACATATGAACGTAAACCGGGAAATGGAAGAATATAATTAAAACAAATTTCACAAAATAGCTTATAAAGTGATTAGATTAAACAAATTTAAATATATACGAGTATAAGTAGGTATATATACAGATATACAGACCTATATATTCTGTATGAATTTAGGAGAAAATAACCGTTGAAAAAATATTCGGCAAAAAATATATAGAAAAAAAATATCCCTTGGAAAAAATATCCAATGGAAAAGATACCCAGGGAAAAATATATCTGGGGGAAAAAAATGACTTGAAAGGTCTTAAATAAATAACGTTAATAAACGTAAAACTTTCAAATTTGTATTCAATTAATAATTATTATAAGTATAAATTATTGTACGTGTCAAAAATCAATTTAAATAAATACATGTCCCGCGTCTGTTAGCGTTTAATTTTCAAGAATTTCTAAAGAATTGTATTAGGCTACGCATTGAAAACGGGCCGGGGCGCAACCAGACTCCGGGCGCGTTATAAGGAATCATAATCACATTTTAGTCATATCAATTTTCTCAAATTCGTAAATTAAAATTCTTTCCACTGGGTATTTTTTCCTCGGATATTTTTTTCACTGGATATTTTTTTCCCCCGGACATATCATTCTGTATACATTTAGCAAATACCATATATTATTTTAGATGAAAGTGAGATCCCCATATATGCTAAACAATATATTATATATATATAAATAAATACCTACTCAGTTTCTATTTTTTACTAAAAATACGATAATAATAACAATACAATTTATTAAAAATTCAAACTAGTTCTTATAATACTGTGAAAGAATTTGACGAATACAGTTTTAATTTCGATTATATCACGTCATGTATATTATAATTTAAGATATTTAATGCACTAAAATGTGATCGATCATGTATTACTAAAGTACCTGTTGTTTATGACGTATAGTGAACATTTTATAATATATTCTCGACAGTTGTCGATTTTTTTTTTAAATTCACAAATGAAAAATCTTCAATACCTTAAAAGCTATATAATTAATCATAATAACTGACATATACTCGTATGTATAACTACGTATATGCATAGATATATCGATATTATTATAATAATTATATATAGCGTATAATCTATAACTTGTATATAATATATAATGTACCTACCTAATATTATCATGTCGAGAGTTTAAAAGTAACAGTATCTAAATATTTATATATTTTGTAATAATATATTATATAAGTATAGTTTAATGTAAAATCCTTAATTTACGCGCATGTGATGTGTATTATAGGTATTTATAGTCGAATCGAGAAAATTCGATTATTTTATATTGTCAAACGAAAAAATACTCGATCTCAGATTTTGTACAATTCATCTAAAAATAAGCGATTTATGGTACTGTAACGTTATTAATTACCTATTCTTATTGATCGATTGATTGGTTGATAAACGTAATATGAGTAATTTATCATTTTGAGCTCATAACACTATACTCGTATAATGTCGTAGATAGTATTTTTGAACGGTTTAGTCATTATATTTAGGTTTCTAAACATAAGTTTGTAATAATATCTTGTATATCCGTCCCGTCCGTCTGTCCGTGCGTTCACGAAACGGAAGATGTTATTCGTTTTATCATTATTGATTATATAAATATAATCAATGGTTTTATATTAGACGTGTAGGTAGGTATTAAAAATTCGTCTCCGTCTGTCTTTACAATTTACCAATATCAATATTTATAATTTTTATTCATTTTGAGTTTTTTTTAGGTTTTAAGCCTCTATATATATATATATATATATATATAAGTATACTAGGTTAAACAAATATTGTTTATAGAATTATAGTTTATTATTTAAAATACATTTAGAGATTGGGAATGTATACCTAAAAAATAACGTGTTAATTCCATGAGTTAATCGTTTGTAAAGATGTCTGAATTTGAAACGAGGTTAAATTTGGTTCAAAATCAAATGTAATTTTTATAATTGAATACACATTTTTAATTTCATAAAAATTATCTTAAATTTTTTTAAATATTTTCAATTTTTAACATTAATAAAGTTTATTTTTCCATATTACATTAACTTGTCAACATTAACGAGCTAAAAAAAACAGTTAATTTGCTCTGCCTATAGATAATATATTTATATATATATATATATATACTCAATGTCTAGTGTCTACAATTTTATACATACATTTATAATTATATAATTTATATATACTTATTAGTGTGCTGATATAGTGAGTGGTATCTGAATGTAAAGATATAATATAAATATTAATTATAATTTGAATACGCCAATATGTATATATATATAAACGTGTAACAATCAACGACATATAATTAATAATTAATAACGTTTGAGTGACAGTCGAGTTCAGAATATGACCTCACGATAAGAAAAAAAATCAGATAACTTTGGATGCCCATGTCAGTTATACAAAATATTTCTTGAAAAAAAAAAAAAAAAAAAAAATGGAAATTAATTATTATTGTATCCAACTGTGATGATATTTAAAAACAAGTAATCATATTATATAGGTATTACTTGTATTTTCGAAATAAACTAGAAAAAAAAAAAATAGCACTGTTTATAACATTTTTATGGTTTATAGGATTTGTATATATGAGTTATGATTATACACAGCAATATATGTTTATCAATCATTTATACGCGAATTGTTTGTGTAAAATGATAAATACGGTTAGAATATAATTATTGTAGTAATTAATATAAAGATGGTTCTTTAATCTTTATACTTATATGTACTCAGTAGGGTACAAATTAGCTATAATCAGGGTTTATACGCATATTGTTATACATATTATATCGTTATCAGTCCTGTTAAGTCCTATTAACTGCTATTATATATATATATATATAGTATATGAATTCGTTATGATAATCACTTGAAGGATTGAACTTTATAATATTGGTATATATTATTTTAATATTGCGTTACATTGTTACCTACATGATATATTTTGTTAGGGGTTCTACGTAATATATAAAATAAAATATTTGCCAATTTTCAGTTTTTTTTTTAAAAAAAAATGTACAGCTTATTATATTTTAGATTCGGGGGGAATGAGGGATTTTTGATTTTATAATAATGATAATGTTTATTTTATTTTTATTTTACTGGAAATCACTTTTCGGGCTGAATATGAGTCTAGCAGGAATTATATATAAATTAATATGGTTCTAAAAAACTTAAAATAATGTTGACACAGTATGTATGTATATTTTGCAGTAATATGGCGATGTAGTATCTATTTTTTGTATTTATACTGAGCTCTGCTCAGAATCGCGTCATTAAATTAAATTATTTATATCATTGTTATCAAATTTAACACTTTTACAGTTCGAATATTACTTTGAATAGTTTTAAGATGATCATTGGATATAATATAATAAAATATAAATATAATAAATATAGTATAGTTATATTATAGGTACCTATATTACCTACACTGCAGCTGTATATATTGAAATAATATATTAAATATATAAAATCTAATGAATCACGAACGATAAATCATGAACAAATATAATATTCAGTGGTGTATTTACGAGGGGAGGGCGAATTCTGATAAAAAAAAAATATCATTAAAATGTAGAATATTATTTATTTTTAGTACCTCTTTTAGGCTTTTTACAAGTAAACTAGCCGTCATTGCACCGGTGCACGTTCAAGACGCCGTGCGCTGTCGTGGTCGGTTAGACCGTGGGGCAAAATGGGGACGTTAAGGTTTTAATGGGGCTAAATTATTTATTTCATATCATATTCTTCTAAAATTACAGTAGTACGATCTTTATGTTATTTGAAATAATGCTAACTTCATTTAATACAAATAAAGTAATTTTTGACTATGTAAGAAGTTAATAAAATAACAGTAAGTTAGTAATATAAAATTAATAAAAATGCATATCAATTTGACAAAAATAACAAAACACAAATTTCACGATTTAGTATTTATTCTATTAGTCTAAATTTTCTTATTCCATATTTCTAAATATGAAAATATGAGTAATATAACAAAAAAAAAAATATATATATATGAACAAAATTCACAAACAAATGCAGCGTCTTCTTCTTCATCAATACCAGCACAAAGATTATTATTATTATTATTATTATAATTATTATTATTATTATAATTATTATTATTATTATTATTATTATTATTATTATTATTATTATTATTATTATTATTATTATTATTATTATAATTATTATTATTATTATTATTATTGTTATTATTGTTATTATTATTATTATTAATATTATTGTTATTATTGTTATTATTATTATTATGGGACGTCCCCATTTTGCCCATAAAATACTTGCTTTTTGAATTATTTTAGTAGGGCGTTCTGAAGGTTATTAAACAACAATTTCTATGAAAACATGAAAACATAGTTTAATTCATATGTACTGTTGTTATAACTAATATTGTAAGGTTAATTTGATTTCCACGAAAAAAAAAAATTGAAAATTAAAAAAATGATTTTATTTCATTAATATTACTATAAGACATGGGTAATATTTTTAGCAATAACTCATATATTATAATGAAAATGAAATTATTAAAAGTCAACCACGTTTTCTCGTTAGGTAAATAATTCTAAACGGCTGTTTTAAAAATTTATATTTTCATTATTTCATTGATATTTAACCATGTCCCCATTTTGCTCTATGATCCCATTTTTCCCCACGTTCCCCTAGGTATAGTTGTGGTTTGAACTTTGAAATAATTTGATGCACTCAACGCACTACTGTTATCTGTGTACATTTTCGTCTATTTTCACACATAAAAAAACACATCCTTTAGCAATTTACGTGCATTGCTCAGCACATTCATTAAACCTAGCTATTCCTAAATCCTGTAGTGTAGCAGAAATTGAAAGAGATTGCTTATCAATTTTAAGCAACGTTCGTTACTCTTTTATTTATCGAAAAAAATCTGTTTCAAATTATCATATTGAACATTTTTCCGAAATAACTTTCAAAAAAACATTAAAAAGAAGTTGTGAAATGAGATGGATCAAAAGATTTCATCCAGTTAATGATTTTATAGAGTTTTATGAACACATAATTGAATCATTAGAAATAATATTACAATGGGATGATAATAAAACTTTAGGTAATGTTGCAAAATATCTTAGAAAGGCCATATTACATTTAAAATTTTTGATATCTCTATTCGTTTTAAACAAAGGTTTAGTATTTGATTTCCACTATCAAATTTACTACAAAAATCAAATATTGATTAATAATTGGCTGTACAGTTGGCCAACGATATAAAACAAGAGAAGTAAAAACTTAGAACAAATGCCGAAGAAGTTTTTAAGGAAATATTTGAACAAGTAAGAATATTATCTAAAAAATGTAATATTGAAGTAAGAATTTCTAGACTATCAAAAAAAAAAAAAAAAAATGCATAGATGGAATATATCAACAAGTATACGAGTGAGCTAGGGGAAAGGTTCACAAATCACTAAGTGACTTTGTTAGGTTTTGACTCTTTGCTTAAAGAAAATAATTACCTCAAATACTTTAAGAATCTTTCTGATTTAGAGATAACGAATCAAATAATCTAATTCTTGAAACAGAATACAATCTATGGCAAAAAAAAACTCAAGCAGAAATAAAACTATTTACCCGAACATTTTCAAACGCCTTCAAATTTTGCCTACCTATACTTCAAGTCACCAGTACCTCGAACAAAATAACATTTTCTAACTTAAACAGAATCAAAAACTTATCTGAGGAATTCTATACCGCAGAGATGTAAAATATTAAAAAAAATTATTTTGTATTTTATTTTGGGGAAGATTAGACGGATTAGAAATGTTATATAAAATACAATTCTTTTATATTCCGGTTTTTGATTTTTGACTGCGTAAATAAGTTGAGGTTTACGAGTCACGTAATAGGTATAATGTATTTTCAGTATTTAACTATAAATAGGTGCGGTATCTATAAACGATAAATTATGTATTTTTATCTGAATTATAACGATTTAACCCTACCTCCGATAAAAATTTGAAATACTCCACTGATAATATTAATAAATAACAATAACTATCAATTTATGATAAAGCCGGTAAAAAACGTTATACATTTATGAGCATATTTGGACGTTTTTTTGTTGTATATTATAACTAATAATATGTACACTATAATAGTGAGCATAATATACGCATATCGATGGGTTTTTTAGTGCATGAACTCCTAAGCCCATCATGCACCATAGTATTAAACTACTCGATGGTATAATTATGGTATTTAATTAGTTTTCTCGTCCACCATAATATATATATTATAACATGGATATATCATTATACTTACATATACTGCAATAGTGTATAGCATAATCACTAACGTTTTATGAACGAAATTTGACGTTTTTGTAAGAAAAAAAAAAATCCGATCAATACATTGACGTCGAATATTCGACGTTATCCAAGTGTGCAAGTCGTTTGCAACATTTCCAATAAAACCCACTTGGCGCGAAAAAGTTTACTATCAGTGGCGCTTCTACGGTGGGGTGAATATCCCCCTCGTGGGCAAAAAAAAAAGAAAGATTTATGCCAAAAAGCACAGACCAACAGACTATAAAGATGGTTTTTACACTATTCAAACGTTGTGGTTTATAATTGGTCACTTAGTGGTGGTAACACTGAGCATATCTGTTTTTGTGATATCAGCGAGGCGGACTCCTTGTCACTATCGCACTACGTCGGTTTTTTTGTTTTCTCTACATCGTGGTCTATGGTTATTTTATTAATTTTTTTTTTTTATATCGTTTTATTATATTAACCATAGATCCTACTTCCAATAAAAAAAAAAATAAAATTCGTCAATATTAAAATTTTTCAAACGAAAAGTTTCGAATTCACCACCACGAGAAAATTCACCTGATCGTGATGTTACACAATCGGGTTCGGGTAATCCCAGGAAAATTCATGTTACCGAACGGCAACAGTCTAATGTAGAAGAAAACCACGATTGTACAAATGTAAGTTATTTTTTATTTTATTTTTCAAATTTACATAAGCAGATATCTAAGTAATTTGCTACCTTTCTTTGGCTTTAAATTTTTTATTGGTATTGCTTAAAATTCTGTTTTTCGACATTGAAACGATTAAAAACTCATCTGAGAAATTCTACGAGTCAGGTATATATAAAATGATAAGTACATTTTAATGTGTTTTTATTTTATATTTTTTTTTTCAATGTAGAAGCGACTGAATAATGGACTTGCCATGTTGACTGTTTATATATAGGACAACACCAGCTGTATTACCCGATGAAGTAAGTGATATATAATGGCACGGTCTACCAGAAAACTAAATTTTGTTTTATGAATAATTTAATCTATCAATAAAAAATATTAAAACTTTACACATATATACGTACATATTTTTATATCCCTCCTCCCCCATGAAAAAATCCTAGATCCGCCACTGTTTACTATAATATACGTCGGTCTATATGCCGATAGTCGAGAAGGTGCGTGAAGTTAGCGGAAACATGAAAAGCACTAATTTCCGCTATACTCCCACCAAATTTGAGTGCCAAATTAGTGCTTTCAGAAAATACTAAACTAAAAATTAGTGCCCAAGTACTATATGACTTATCCACAATTTAAATAGCCTAAAAACGTGAAGTTAGCGGATTCATGAAAAGCACTAATTTCCGCTATAGTGCCAAATTTTAGTGCTGAATTAGTGTTCTTAGAAAATATAAAAAAAAAATTAGTGCACCTTAGTCGAGAAAAGCCATGAAATCGAAATTTATAATATATAAACGCGTGTCGTAATATGACGCCAATGACACATCAGTTGACGTGAATAACGTTCAGCGTACACACACTATATATATATACGATATTACATATATAATCGAACGACGTTCCGTTCTAGTAGTTGAAGAAAAATGCGCCTATATGTGTATATACCGTTTACCGTAATTTTAATATTTGTTCACCACGATAATATCGCACATATAGTCGACGGTCGGTATTATTATTATTTTCGATCGTCGCATGCGGACACAAAGCCTCGAAATAAGATGTCCGACATGATATGTTTTTTCCTAAGTCCTCTTTTTTTTTTTTTCACGGTTTTTATTGCCGTTTACCGATGTGCATTTTTTAATGCACTTTCAACACGTCTATATAATGACCCGTTATTGTCCGTCATATAATACCGTCAAAACTTACTCCAAAACAGTTGTAATAGTATATCTTTATATATGTATATATATAGATAGATAGGTATAACGCTCGCCGCACACGATTATCTGCACGTCTCGTGTCCGCGTATATAGGCGGATATATTGTGGGGTCAAAAGTTTTTCGGCGGTTTTCTCCCGATTTTCCACCGCTCGTCCGGCGCAATTTTTTTTTCTATATATACTTCCCGTCTGCAGCGCAGGGCGGAGATTTTCGTTTTCCGCGTTGTTTTTTCCCCCGAAATATATTTACGATTAAAATAAATATAACACGGACCGAGACGAAAACGGGTAGGGGAAAAAAAAGCAAAAAAAAAAAAAAAAAAATACAGCAAAAACAAAAACCGTCTCGTTTTACGCCTAAAAGGCGCACGCACGTCTCTATACAGGTATCTCGTCGTCCGCCGGCCGCTTTCTACGCGATCGGTCGATCGGTCACGTACAGAAACGTGATGACAATCGGAAATCTTCTCATCTCCCGCGCGCGCAACGTTCCACGACAAAATAATATTACGCGCGCGCGCGCGGCCGACGGAACGCGTCTCTTCGGGCCGCGGCGCAGTGTGCGTGCCTGGTTCGCGCGGTCATGACGGTAGTTCGTTCGTCGGTCCGTCCAACGAAATCGTTCGTGTATACGCGAGAGAATATAATATACGGGACGGAAAACCGAATATCGTTTTTCGGAATAAAATATAGTTTTCGATCATGTGATCAGGCCGTTGTTTCGGCGTGTGCGAATTCGTGTCGACGTAATAAATAATATAATAGCATAACATTAAACACATTAATTATTATTATGGACGAGGAAACCGCGTTGGTCTTGGCCGTGCAGCTCTTGGCCCTGTGCTGCATCGCGTGTTCGCTGGTGGGTATATCGTTGCACAATAATATATACGTATATAGGTAAAACTGCAGGGCTCGAATCGGAAGAAAAAAAAAAATCATTTCGTTTAACGTTTACGACAATTTAAACGTTATAGATTTTTTTTTTTTTTTTAGTGTTTTACGTTATACGAATTTAAACGTGTTAACAGGTATTTGATGTTTTACGTTTTGATGATTTAGATGTCATCAAAGTCTTTCCATTTATCGTTATGTTTGGTTTTACGCGGTTTTCTACATTTTTCGTTTATCGTTTCTGTTGCGTTTTTCGTTATCCGTTTCGACCGTTTTTCGAATCGTTTAACGTGGATACTTATAACGTTATGAAAAAGCATTCGAGCCCTGGATAAAAGCAATGTAGCGCACGGCGTATGAAGGGATTTACGTAAAATACAATATCATCGTCACGCGGGCAGACCACAGGCGTGCTTTGACGGGGTGACTGCAGGACGGCGGCTGTTGCAGATATACCATATTACATTATTGTGAACCTATATAGGAAAAAAATCCACGGAAATAAAAGACAAATCGTTTTAGTTTGGATTTTGTACGTAGGTAATATGACAAAATAACGATAACTGGGTAGTTTTCATTGTATTTGTCGTCATTTTAATAAAAATAAATCATTTTCAATAATCACAGATAATATAACAATATACCTAGTATAGAGCTTATAGTCAATAATATAATCTTTATAATCTTAATTTTCGTATTGTTAATATTAAAAAAATCTTGGTAAAAGTGTATGGCATGCGCAAATGGTGTTAAAAAAGCTGGAATACTCTAGTATATTAAATTACAATTAAAAAAAAAAAAAAAAAAAAAAAAAAAAAAAAAAAAAAATAAAAATTAAAAAAAAATAAAACACAAAAATAAAAAAAAAAA
>JAIPRL010002048.1:15687-50588 GCA_025469235.1 Pemphigus obesinymphae | reverse complement strand
GAAAATATGTAACCTAACAATGATGTGAAAAAAAATTTTGGATTTTTCTACTCATTAATGTTCTATAATAATCTAAAATGTTTTTTAAAATGTCCCCTGGTTAAGAAACTTTGGATAGGGGGTGTGGTGGACGAAGTCCTCCACGGCTTACTTTTTCTCTAATATGTCCCGGAACGCTGATTTTTTAACTAGGCTCAGAGTCCGTCCTTATTTTTTGTTCCAATTCAACCACTGTATAAAGGTCCATATAAGACAATGTGTTCGATTCGTCACCGTTCTGGCTCCGGCGCGTCCATTCCCCGTCACCGACGTTTCAACGCTATCCGATCAGTTTCGGAAGAAGGGTGTTTATCCGGTCCGTCTCCGTTCGGTGTCAGTGTGCTGTTCGGTTCCGTCATTTTGTATTTCGCTGGAAACAATACGTTTCGCGAAAAATTGACGAGGACACAACGGACGTGCCGGTGATAGAATGGAGACGGATCGGGGACACGTGTAAATGGATATCTTAAACCCGCATATAGTGGGGCGAGTACGAAAAAGTCCCGTGTCCGATTCGTACATTTTTCAGGAGAGCGTTGTTAAAGTTCGATGATTGATTTTTTTTTTTTTTGCCAGTACGTCCTTTGGAGATGAAAAAAATATCTAATTATTATCATAATCATCATTAGACAAATGTAAGAAAGTAAAACAGAATTAATAATCAATCAAAAACCATAACAATATTGTGTTAGAACAAAAGAGTACTATCCATAACACTTTTTTTGTAGTCACAAATAATTAATTGGTGCACCGTAGAACATTTTTTGTTCTCAATCGTAATCACAGAATATAATTTCGTGATATAAAATATTGTCGAAGTGACACACCAGTAGACTATAATAATAATTATAAAACATATATTTCATTGTGGTTAAATTTTTTTTATCCGTAAATTTATTAGTAATTGTATTAGTGATATCCTGTGATATCAATATACATATAATTGTTTTGTTCTAACAAAATTGTGTATTCTTTCACATAGAACTTTTTTGAATTAACTATAATCTTTAAAAACGAAAAAGTTCTATCGACTCGTACAAAAACCCTACGAATGTGGAAGTTTTTATTACATAGAACTATTTCGTTTTTCATATCTATGTCAATATTGGTCGTAAGACTACCGATGTAAGCTTAAAAGATAGAAAATCCGTATAGTACGTATACGAATTATTGAAAAAAAAAAACTATTTTTGAAAAATTCAGACATAGAACTATTTTGTTCTCACCCGACGATATAGACTGTATATAGGTACATACATAATATATCCCTGAGGCCAACGTGGTTATGTGTAACTTTATGAAAGTTTCGGGATCGCAGGGTTCCTGAATAGGCACGCTTTTTGTTAGAAAGTGGAAACATTATTTTGTTACGAAAACCGGCCGCCTGCGTGTAATTTGGTTGCTAATAGATAATTTTGAATCGATTATATTTGAAATATTTTGCAACAAAATAATATCATATAATATCCGAGTAAATTATATTATATTGTTTATTGACATTGCAGTACTACTACCTCTCCCCATTACGCAAGGATCATACCGGGAGTTAGGGGCGGATTTTATTGCTCACCAAGGGGGCAAATTAAAAAATGTTTTACAGTACACTTTGTTTTCATATTCAAATTATATACAGATATGCATTGCTAATAGGTATAATATTATATTAAAGTAAAAAATTATAATGTATTATAAAAATATTGTAATGTTAATGTTATATTTCTTTTTTTAACTTTTGCAAAACGATCTATAATATTATCTGTATTCACATCTATATCTCTGTGGATATGCATCAATGCTATAGACCATTCGGCCTTTCCTGTGACATCCTTGATCTCAACCAATCTTTTAATCTAAATATATAAATAAGTTAAAAATATAACTGATATAATTCTAATTTTAAATATAATTTGTCAAATTAAAATAAATAATAAACTTGGTACTTCACCTGCGTGAATTTACGTATGCATTAGTTAATAATTTAAAAAAGTCAATCTAGGCCCGAGGGGGAGGTTGCGATTGCCCTCATTGCCCCCCTTAAAATCGCCACTGTCGGGAGTTGATGTTTCTTATAACTTTTATAAGCGAATATATATACGAATCACAAACTTGATAGATATATCAACTAATTTTATAATTTTTAGTGTTAGTATAATCAATATATATTTATTATACGTTAGTTTTACATGCACAATATTTATTATATATATTATATTATTATTATTTATTATATTGATATTAGTAGATATAATATTTTTAAACGTTTTAACATTTTAAGCAGTTACGTAATTTACGATTATTGGTCCAAAACGATGCGATTTCTATACAAAACCAGTAGTTGATTGGACATTAGCTCTATCGACACTATCCAAGTCAGTCGGCCCTTTCTCTAAGATCCGAACAAGTATTAAAAACATAACGATAAATCAAATGCAGTGAAAATACTTTTAAAATAAATTTTAGATACGTGGAGAAATTATTTAAATATGTACCTAATATAATGGAATAGGAAGGTACTTATTATTCAAATATTTTATATTACTACAAGTAAACAATAAATCGAAAATATTAAATAGCCCATAGGGAGTGGGATAATACGAAAATTATAATGATACTGAAACGAGGCAAATAATACATTTCGTATATAATTTACAATTTTACACACATTATAATGACTGCAGCCGATAAGTCGCCGATGAGATGGTGTAATATATTATGAGGTACCTATGTAATATATATTATGCATATATTTTTTCAATAGATTTTATTTTTATAAAACTATTACAGTTCGAAAATTACACATAGGTAACATTATTTATATACCCAGTAGAAAATGTTAGATAAACAGGCAGCTTTAAGGATAAAATAGAAAAGAAGATAAATTAGGGGGACAAGGGGGGGGGGTTAAAGTGTTACGAAGGAAATTATTTCAACTAAATAAAACATACAATAATGCACCATCAACATTTTCCCACCAAATTATCAGTTTATATCGTATGCTAACGATTATTGAAAAGTACGGCAATCGTTTATAATAAATGTATTTAATTTCAAAGTTACAGAAAATAGGTGCTTTTAATATATATTATATACTTTTAACTTAAATAAATATTTTGAGATATGCTTTCTGAACTCATTACAATTTATAATAATATGTAAACTACGATATTTTATCCCAATTCTTGTTGTGTGTGAAATGGTCACTGGGTTAGGTAGTACTACTTAGAACCAAAATTAATCAAAATTATTGCTTGTGGTATTAACTTTTATGGAGTAAACTGTTACAAGACTTTAATCACGACTACCGGGTCACGATAATTTTTATTCTTTCATTTGTTTTTAATTTTATACTTATTCTATAATGTTTATTTTATCAAATATGTTTAGTACTTATTGTATATGTTTTTATACCAAGGGTATTGTTTATTCTTTAGATTTGAATTATTTTTACAATATTTGGTTTTTATTATATTCATTTTTTTATAAAATATATCCAAAACCATCTATTTGATTAAAAAAAAAAAATATATATATAAAATTATTTATAATTTTAATATTGGATTTTTAAGTTGTATCAATAAACTAAATATTAAATGTATCGGTTCATCTATATTGGTACACCAACACATTGCTCCATCCTGGAACGATCACAACATATTATTTCTTTAAAATTTGTACATTTATTATGTACTAAGGCTATTTAATTACATTGTTATTTTAGGCATTTTCATTGGTTATATGTTTATTTACGTTATTAAAAATGTATAATTTTTTTGCATTGGTAAAGATTAAAGAGTAAATTTCAAAATAATAAAAAAATGCGACACATCGGCCCCTATTCTACCCTATAGTGAGGGATTGAGAGTAAAGTATATAGGTTCAATATCAGGAGAGAACCATATTGCAGAGAGAGTTGATAAGATATATATTATAAATTAATAAGAATAGTATTGTAATATAAACATACAATTATTAAGGTATACATAATATATTTAAATAAGCGAGATCATAGGAAAGTGTATAACAATTCATAATTTCTTAATAAAATGTAAAATATATGCACAGATTTTTAAAACCAAAGATAATTACAATTTATAATAGGTAATTAAAAAAAAATCAATAAGAGAAAAGGAAAGACATATATATATATATATATCAACATTTTTAAACTATAGTTGTGTAAATTTACTTACACAACTTAACTATAGTTATATAGTTGAAATTCACAAACAAAAAGTAGCCGAATTTAAACTATTCGTTTATAAATTGGTTCCAATTACGTAAGTAGGTATACATATACGTATTTACCTTTGTTCTCCAATCATGAGTGTTTTAAAATGAGTATTTTTCAACTAGTAGACATATTTTACAGTAGGTAGTATAAGTTTGTATATGACAAATTTGTTTATAACTTTTAAAAATAATTTTTTTCTACCATTATATTACACGTTTAGTATAAATTAGAATTTAATTTTAAAATAAAAAAAAAAAAAAAAAAAAAAAAAAAACAATTACCTACTATCTAACACATTTTTTAAACTATAAATGTAAATAATAATATGTTATATTATTTAATTACACTAAAATAACTTGATTTGATCTGTAATAGAGACTAAATTATTTAATTAATAAAGTCAAATAGAATGAACTTAATATGTATATCTATATAATATATATATATATATTATAAATTATTTATTTATATATCTATATATAAATTAGATCGAATAGGTATTTAAATTAAAAATTCATTTTATTATTTAAAACTTATAGTTATAATATAAAAAAACACATGTAAACATTTTAATCTACTTTGCATAATGTACATATTATTATAATGATATATTTTTTTTATTAATAAAATTTGGTTTTTAAAAATTTGTAATTTTAATGGATACACAATTATCATACGTAAACAGAAATTAACATGTTTAAAATAATTTGTTTATTTTTATGAGTGATAACTAGGGCCCGGATGTTGATGACTTTAAATAATGCCTTAGACAATGTTTTTTTAGTTAAAAATGTGTTTTAATATTATATACATCTAAATAATAAATTTTAATTTTGAATTTTTTGACATTTTAAAGTAATTTTTAACTATTTTTCATTAATTGAGAGGAAAATGACTAGCCTTTATTTTATATATTTTAGATTTAAACAAGTTTTCAAATTTAAACTTAAATAAAAATATTTTTAAATTTATCATAAGTTGTATAGGTATATAATATGTTTATTAATACTATTGTAATTATTAATTTAAAAAATAAATAATTTATTCAAGTTATTTAAACAATTTTAAAGGTATTTTTCATGTTTTTAGGTCATAAATGAATTTTTTTAAGAAGCATTTTTATAAGTTTTTTTATGTCATCAACACCCGGGCCCTAGTTATAACCAATTTTATAATATATACTCATAAGATTTTCACCAATTTTTAAATATCACGAATATTTTCACTAATTTCATTCTATGTTTTGTTAAAACTCATTATGTGTTATGTTATACATTATTATACCTAACTGATTTTGATAGGTAGTATATTGTATTTTATTTTGAAATTTTTATGTAGATACAATAGTCAATATTATCCTGTGTTGTTAGTCAATTATATGATGCGATGAGGTAAGTAAATGCTACGATTTCAAGTTCAACTAGTTTATACAATGTTTTGATATTTTGAGACACATAACAAAGTATATTAAAACAATTTAGATTCGATTTTTTTTATTTCAGTATAGGTACAATGTATATGTCATTCAATTTATTGTGTTTCATTTTAATTTAAAATCTATACAATATATTTCCGTTTAATCCCTCTGCATTTATTTTGTGTAATCTGAATATTATAGAAAAATTATAACCCATATTATTATTTTTAAAGATAATAAATTGGTGATGTGACGTGGCTAATTTAAAGAAGTAAATTATACTCGTAGTGTAATAATATTATCAATTGATTTGTAACTTTACACTTTACACGTATTAAATACGTAAAATAATACAATAATTTCAATATAGGTATTACAAACATATTGCAGTATATACATAGCCCAGTGACGAAGTAGATAATAAACTGATAATATACTGGTGGAAAAATGGAATTCATGTTGTTAAATATAGTATTATTATAAGTTATTTACAGGTCTTGTAATTCGAATATTAATTATAATACTTTATAAGGATACTTACTTAGTTATGATTATTATTTTTAGTTCGACAAAAAGTTATATTTGATATTGGGTGTAACATCATTTTGCATTAGAGTTTCGTAATATTAGTGAAAAAAAAAGATCGAAAACTACTTAAAGTATGTGTATAAACTGTAATGGATTTGGGTGGGTGGGGAGGGGTGGGTGATTTGGAGATTGACCCTTTTTAGATTCTAAGGAGAGCAAAGGATCTAGTAATTTTACATTGATATTTTATTTTTATTATTTTTTTTGTTTTTGTGATCAACATTTTGATCCGAAGGATTCGAATAGAGAATACCTTTTTTGATAGAAAATTGGTTCTAGTTGGTACTTTGAAAAGATCATTTTTCGATTTTTCTAGTAGCAGAAGTACTTCCACCTCTACTGACATTCGACGAGTGAAGTGCATATTTTTTTTCATCATTATATATGAGGAGTATATGATTTATTTTGAGACGGGCTTGGCCCAAATATCTTCCAAATTGCATTTATATTTTTGGAAAGAGGGGTAAATACATTTTATACCCTCTTACCTATGCAAGTGCTTATAGTATATATATATCTATGTATAGTATGTACATAAGTAAGTGATAACACACTTACTGTAAAATTGATTATTTTTATTCCATAAATATCCTCATTCGGCTGCCCTTAAATGATCTTCATACCCGTCACTGTGTACAAATAGGTAAAAATATCCCCGAGGACGCTACTCACACATTTGTTATCTCTGTCTTACACATACGCATAGCATAGCAAATCTACGTACCGCATTCTTACCACAGTTTATTTATTAATATTAGAGCACATTTACCTATCATGAAATTTGTAGAGGAAAATATAAACTATGCCGTAAGTAGCGTGAAGTTTTTATTTTGTTTTTTAAACGTTATTTTAAATAAGTTATAAGTATACTTAATTAAATAACTCATTTTTTTTTTTTTTTTTTTTAATGCATATAACTAGTTTTAAAAATGAAATGAAAAAAAAAAAAATCTCCAAGCTATACGGCGGCATAGTTTATGTTCTCCTGTACAAATTCGATAACAGGTAAATTTACTCTAATATTAAGAGGCCGCACCACCAACGAAAAATCGACTTTGAAAAGTCGGATTTCAATTCTGAAAACTGTTTTGAATTCATCAGTTTGTCTTCTAGGTATCGATCGAGGCGTTTATTTTTATTTTATTTTTTAGTCGTGTTATTTATGATTAAAAATCAAAATTTTTAAACATCGATTATATCAATAAATGTGATATTAACGTAAAATGATGTAATAATAAAGAAAAATGCCTCGATCGATCCCTAGAAGACGCAGGCCGACACATTCAATTGTGTTTTTACAGATTGTAAATCCGCGACTTTCCATAGTTCCACAATTTTGTCACGCGTATTGGTCTTTTAGGTGGAAATTTCGGGATGTACATGAATATTTCAAAATATTGTTAGATTTTTATTTTTCATAATATTTTTGGTAAAAATTGCCTGCACAGAACGCCTTAAAAATCGCCGGTGTTGCGGCCTCTTAACTATACCTACGTAGACGAACTGTAGTAAGAATTTTATCGGTACTACGTAGCTGATTTGCTGCTATATGCGGTGTATATACAACGAACGGCGGGTTGCCGGTAGCGTCCTATCTATTGTAATGGGTATCTATTTTAAACGGACGAACGAAATAACCGCTGTGGACGTCTCACGATTTTCGAAAAAATATATAGGGTTAACGTCTTCTAAGTCGTCGTATACTTATAATTACATCGGGCACGACTAGAGATATTATTATTATTGGCACTTTTTATTACACAATAATATAATACGTTATACGTTATACCTATATAATATATAAGTATCGCGTGTAAAATACTATATATTATATAACGTTACATTGGTATATACATCATCTACGTATATATATATATATATATATAGGCACTGCCAGTATATATATATATATATATATATATTATAAACTACCGTACATATACGTTTTATATGCGTCTTGTATTTTGCGAGTCGTGACCGAAAACTCGAAGGAATTTATCGATAATACGAAAACACGCTATATGTATGTATACTTACCTAGAACAGAACGGGTTATTGAGTTTATTTAAAATGTTTATATATACGTTCGTATAACAGTATAATATTGTAAAAGATTTATGTAATTGAATGAAAAAAAATAAATTTAACGTGATAACTTCCAGAGGTTACTAATTCTAGACAGGTAGGTACTCGTACACACACACACACACACACACACACACACACACACACACACACATATATACATATACGTTTTAAACGCTTTCTAGATTTGCTCATTATTGTTTACATCAAGACCGCGAGGGCCCTAGCTCTTTTTGTGTCGTATTTAACACCGTCGATAGGCATGTAATTAACGTATAGAAACGTTCGTTTTTAAATACAATTGATTTTTTTTTTATTTTATTTTATAATATCTAATATTATTTTAATTAATACAAAATTTGGATCGACGAAAACGATAATTGAATCACTGAAGTATATACGTCCTACCTATACCTATAATATACGATCGAATCGACCGAAATCGTTTTCTTTATTCGACGACATATCTCTGAGAGCGAATAGTTTACGTAAATCGCTAATTGATTGAAAACGAAAACCCAATTACTTATTAATTTTTGTACGGTTTTTTTTTTAAAATTAAAATTGAATTTTTAGTTTACACGCTAAAAAAAAAAAAGACACTCGTGGCGATCATTTTTCCTATCAAATATACTTTGTATTGTACGACGGGCTTAGAATTAATTTATTCGCCTACGCCTTCAAAGTTATTATAGTATATTTTATTACTGACCAGACTGAACACGACCTTATAATAATTTGTAACACTTTCTAAGTGACACGTCTTTTATACACGGGGAAATATTAGGAAAATATTAGGGAGATGACTGCTTATATTAATTTATCTTCTTTAAATCAGTGTGTGACTAAATAGATACAAATTATATCTAATCGGACATGATTTCAATGGTATTTGTAATCATTTTAAAAACCTTGAGAAAAAACATTTTTTTTCTATAATGGAATTAAAAAAATACGCGTAATCTGTGATGAATATAAAATTGCCATGTGACAATCGGTGGATTTTGGATATTCGATTTCACTCGACTTTCCAATGAAATATACAAATAACATATTAATATAGCAGATGTAAATGTTAAAAATCAATCACATTTTTTATTATCACGTGTTGCTAAAGCAGATATATATTATAATAATACTATTATAATTTATATGACGTAGGCAGGCAATTAAATTAATTTTCAATCGTTTAAATTTTTAAAAAATTTATTTTAAAACTATTGTGTAATACTATTTAGTGTTTAAATTTTAAATTTTACATTATAATATTATTAATTATAAACGGTATGGAGTACGGTATGTAGGTACCTAGTGTACTAAAGATTCCTTGTATATAATTCTAAAAAAATAATCGTATAAAATATAAGAAGTATATTATATGAATATAATACCTACATAATAATTAATAAATAATAGTTAATACTCCGTATACAGATAATTATATCTAGAGGTTGTAATATATTATAATATTTTTTAGATACTAAATACGTGAAATATACTTTCTCTAGAATTCTATAATATCTGTGTCAATAATTCGAATAATATTGTAATTATTCAATATATAAAAATTATATTTTTAAATGAACCAAGTTAATTATTTTATAACGGATATATTTTATCATATTGACGTTGTACTGATGCATAGTTGTATCTGTAATAAAAATTTCAACAAGAACCTAAAACGTTACCATTATTGTATTTTAATATTATGGTTGCATGTATATAATTATTATGACGATTTATATAGGTACCTAAGCAAGACGTTGCAAATTTTTCCATAACACTATATAATGAATATTTTAACATTAAATAGGTAACTAAATTTAATTTAAAATATTTATAGTCATAAATACTTCAGACGGCCTTCTTTTAGTATTTTATTAAATAGGTACTAGTTATACTTAACCATTGACATAGGTATCTAATATGTGTAAATATAATATGTAAAAATATTACGTATAAAAAAATATATATTTTGAACAACTATATGATGTAGTTGTCAATGAAGAAATAATTCATTTATTTTTTATAAAAATAATTACCTACCTTTATTTTATTTGATTATATTTAAAATTATAATAATATAATAATTCATGTTTATTGTATTATTTCATTATAAAAATTATTGTATAATTTAATCATAATGCATATATTACTCTGTATATATGTACCTAATTTTCGAACATTACCTAGCATTTTTATTATGTACTTATAATATTTCGATATTACAAATACCTACCTACTTATTAAAATAATAATTATTATAATATTTTAATATATTTTTATAGTATATTTCAAGTATACCTTTTAAAAGTAATTTTTTATGTATTCTGAATACTTTTTAAAAATAAGTATTTCTCATAACATTTTTATACTGTAAAATAATATCAGTTTTATCGAATTATCACAAAGTTGAAAATCAATAAAAAAATAAGTGAATTATTATACTTTCATTCATCGTTAAGACGGGTCTGTTTGACTATATATATATATATAAGTACAGGGACGAATTTTAGGGGAGGGGGCAACGTGACGATCGCCCCTCTTTTGGAATGTTATTATTATTATTATTTGAGTAGTATAAAATCGATTTCCAATAGGGATTGTCTTTTTATTTCTCAATTATTCCTATTTCTTCCTCCCTAATATGAGCTTCAGATCCACTTCTGTGGTAATAGAGGTGTCTCTATAAATTGCCTCTGTAGGCAATAAATATATATATATAAGTCATAATATGACGTATATGTATGGTATGACTGTCATACTTGTAAGTTGTATAGTAAATACTATTTCAAATCTAATTTTTATAGTATTATTTAAATCGTGTAGACATTATTATTATGTATTTAATTTATTATTATTGAAAAAAAATATTTTAATATTTATGAAATATTCACATAAACTGTGTTAATAATTATATGTATAAATAAATAAATAATTCTTATAGATTGGTATTTATGTATTGTATATTATAAGTATTTTTAGATTTTGAGGGATCTATAATGGTTTTAAAACCATGTTTATTTTTTTTCTATGTACACATTTTTGACCAGAAGACTTAAAATTTTAGATTCTGAGCGAATGATATGTTTGTTTATGTTTACATACACTTTTTTGGGGTCGATTCTAGTCGAATGGTCGAAATGCGTGTTTCAGCGCATATGAGGTCTCGAGTAGCAAATGAGATTTTTCTTGCTGCATGGTGGCGTCTGATTTCTGGTGCAAGCCGGCTATAATTACCAAACCCGTCCAATAATTTAGTAGCCATATGCTTGTCGTAGCTATCAAGAACCATCTTCGACTTTCCTAATATGTATTACATACATATGTGGAGGTGCAAACCTGAATAAGTTAGAGTTTGGGAAATATTTGTTAATTTTTTATATACACTTTTTTTGGTAGCTGGTAATTTTTGAATAAAGAACTGTTTTGATGGAAAATACGTTCTAATTTCGATTTTTTTTTTGTTAATAATATACTAAACTTCACTCAGAATCGTTTTAAAAATAATAACAATAGGTACGCTATTCTGCTCGAGGATCAACGGGATGAATGGACCAACTTTTATACAATCTGTATCTGGCTGGAATTTTTACTTTTTTTCTAGAATAATTCATTAGCAACGCAAGTTTAAAAGCACAAAATATAGTATCGTTTTCGTATAACTTATAGATAATATTTATTATATTAAAGTGCTGTATTTATATGTACATATTGTATATATAAAATATGAAATATTAATTATATATTATTATAGTACCTATGTGGCTATATTATATAGAATATTACAAGTGTAATAGTATTTATATTTGTGGAAAATCGGGTTTACGATTAGAAGATACTTGCCTATAACTTTATTGTATTTATGTGCATATTTATTATCTATACTTATTGGTATGGCATAAATTTAAATATAATCACCATGATAATAATTAATGAGCAAATGACTAACAGTTTAGATATTTCGTACGTTTAGGAACCTATATTATATTTGTTAGAATATTCTGTCGAAATTAAAATAAATTAATGTCATTTAGATGCCAAGAAAATACGTCGTTATCAATTATTATATTATACACGTATTTTGCGTATGCGTATTTCAACCAGGGTCGCATTAAGAGGGGCGGCACGCAAGGGGGTGTGTGCTAGAGGCGCGGGATGTCCTATATGCGAAAAAACTTTTTTTTATGTTTATTTACGTTTTTTTTAGAGAAGTATTTTTGTTATAATATGGTTGGAAGAAAAAAGTTGATGAACTTTTTTTTATGTTTATTTATGTTTTTAAAGAATCGGCGAATTATATTTCGTCCACTCCCCCCATACATTGAGCCTTAATGCGCCCTTGATTTCAACAACTATGTGTTTCAGTGCGTACCAAAAACTAACGTTAGGCGTCACTGTGACTTCGGATTTATACTGTAATAATTATAAATAGTCACGAGTAATCATATATATTTATTTATATCATTAACAATTTTTCTCATAAAATCATCAAACAAGTGGAATAGTCAAATATATATATCTATTTCCAATCATATATACATATGTTGTAGGTAACTGTTACATTTACAAATGTATACCAAAATAATATCTATAGGTACCTATAGCATGTATATATATAAAAAAAAAAATAAACAATATTACAATAATAAAATGGAAGTTTTTTTTTTTTTTTTTTTTTTTTTAGAACAAGAGTTCATAATACATCGTTTAAAAAAATAACGTTATACACGTTAACAATAATAATTAGCTCACCTATTAAGTTTACTTCCATGGGAAATTCGCAGTGCAAAAATGTGTATCGCGAGCTAAATTAACTAGAATAACAGTTATAACTTATAAACACATTTTTCAACAGTAGCACATCCATTTACACAGTATAAATACGACATAACAACGCATTTAATGAAAAGCGTGCTACTATATAGTTATTAATGATTATTTTACAATTTTACATATTTTATTTATTTATCGTACAATTATTATGTCATTACTCATTAAAAAGGTTGTGGCGGAGTTGTTAAAGTACAATATTTAATTATGTGGTATATTTATTTTAACATTATACCAACACTTCAACAAAATTAACAATAATATTAATAGGCTCTATGATGTGATTATGTTCAATGTCATTTTTATCCATCGCTGAAAATGACTTGCTGTTTAGAAGTAAACGTTTATATCGTAAAAATAGCTGGAATTAATTAAATCTCTATATAATGTGAGATGTACTATTTTTTTCATGTCAAACGACGCATTTTTTAATAATTTATTATAAATATTGAGCGTACAATATAATATATTATATAGAATCTTAAAAGTGGAATAGAATTACATAATTAAGTATAATATTAATAAAAATAATTAAAACAACAAAGTAGTTTAACTAGTATAGTGTTAGTTAAGGTAACATTATGGTAAATATAATATCATGTAGCTGTTGTCATAGTTGATTGCTGGTTCTGTTATATTTTCCTTGTCCAGTATTCGACTACATTTATTGCATATTTATAGCTAATATAAGGTCAATATTTGTATAAATTGACAATTTGGACTTTGGGCATGTCGTCAAGTGCATCATATATTTGGTTCTTCGTCATACTCGTATTTGATGAAGTATTCTTGCGTATAGGATGCCTGATTAATAAATTGAGGTTATCTTTGGGTCCTTACTCCTTAATCTGCCAAGTGATCTCCTGTAGGTTGGAAAATCGATATATGTGTCCTTCTGCGGTAAGGGTTCCGTTGATCAAATGTATATTCCTTATATAAGCGTTGTTTGTGAAAGAGTTTCCATAATAAGTTTTAATCTATACAGGTGAAATATTTTCGTCCAAATTATTTGAAATATTTGTGACTTAAGAAGTCACGAGAATAAGTAATGTTCAACATTTCGATAAACGGTGATATGAAACTGTTCGGAGTAATAATTTCTTCGCAGTATTAATATCTTGATATTCACGAAGTATAAAATATTTCAAATTAGTTATTTTAGGAAATAATATGTCAAAACCAAAAAAAAAAAAAAAAAAAATAACAAACTAATAAACGATATAGAAATTCTAAAATTAATATAGAGTACATCATTCGATTGAGGTAATAGACAATTTTATTATGAAAATATAGGCTCGAGGAGAAATAAGTGACCGAGAAGTAGCAACATTAATAATAATACAATAATCGTCGTCATTAGCGCGAAAGACACATACTATTTCGCATGCGTAGGACAATTGGACATATTAATTGTACTTGCTGCATTATAATAATATGTACTGTATTGCATATTATGTACTATATAATTATAACTAGATCCGTATATTTTGCCTTCACACAATTTACTTTAATATGCATTTATCAACGTTATTTGGAAAAATAAATAAATAGGTTTTCTTAAAACGATAAACGCAATATAAGCGAATGGTTTTGCGGTTGACACTCCTCTGCTGCAGGTTATAATATATAATATAGGTATAGCATGGTATATGGAGGTCGTGGACGTATTATTGACGAGTCAACTTTCATGTTATACGTTCTCACTTCTCGCGATATTAAATATGCAAACACACGTATTATTTATATGCACAGAAAGGTTGGGAAAATAATATTGGGAGATGCACATTGATTATGCACATTGCACACTCAATCAACGCGATAATATTTTTTTAAACGTTATGGTATATACAAGATACCTTATTATCGAATGGTTTTCTTCTTTTTTTAACAGAAAGATTTCAAATTGTAAAATTCGTATTTTATTTCTATTCATTTCTAGTATTTCTACTATACATCAGCGACTATATTTTCTTCTGTACCAAAACATACTAATATTCTACATTTTACCGATGACGGTAAAAAATCTATAAAACTATTTGCTCCGTTTCTGAAGCTTTGTAGTTGCAAGCAGATTTAGACGTATTTTGTGATTGACGCACTAATACCATGCATGGAACTAATAATACCTATAAGTAAATAATTTTTATATAAGTAAACATTTTTGATTTTAATTACAAATGATTTAAGTTTAAAATCCAACGTGTAAATTTAATAAATGATTTAGATGTATTTTTTTGATATAAAAATTAATTTCGAGGAACATATGAATAAGATAAAAAATAAGGCATCCTCAAAATTAGGTCTCTTAAAACGGAGTTGTTCTAGTTTTAATAATCATTTTGCCATAAAAAAAAAAACGTCTATTTTTCTATTGTACGTTCTCAACTAGAATAATATGCTGTTTTTATTTGGTCTCCTAGTTTCTTAATTTGAAATAAAACTCATGGTTCCATTCAAAACTCTTTTTTACGTTTTTTATCCTTCAAATGCAATGTCGAACGCCCTTCCCATTCTGGTTACGAAGGAGTATCCGGATTTTTTAATATTCCTGCTTTAAAGAATCGTAGAAAATATCTATCTTTTATTTTTCTCTTTAAATTATTAAATAATAAAATTGAATGTCAACAAATATTAGAAAAACTAAATTTTAAAACAAACAATAACTTTACAAGAAATAATGATTTATTCGCTTTAAAAAATATACGTACTAACTATTCTTTTTCCTCCTCGATAAATTCATTCAAATACAAACGTTAAAATGTTTTCATATACTAAGCCTGCGCTTTATAAAAATATTAGATTGTGATAAAACAATAATATAATATATATTCGTATGTATTTCCTTAGATTATCATCTTATAATCTAAGTATGTTATACTGTAGTATACATTATAGTATATCCGAATTGCGACATAATTTTAGATTAATTTTATAAATATGTTATTAAATTTGTGATAATATTAATAATATAAATATTGTTATTGAATGAAAAACCAAAACTATTGGAAAATAAAAATAAAAATACAATGTTTTATAAATGATTTATTTAATATTTAAAGCCTCCAGGCTTCGAAAAATAATTCTTATATTTGGATACTGTTTCATCGTAATTTTCCCACGGTGCGCGGTGTACCTATAAAAAAAATAAATAATTACCTATTCGAGTACCCAAATAATAGTGAAATTAATAATAAATTAATAACTGAACTAAACGATTCAAGAATGTGTATATATGGACTATAATAGAGACGTATGAAAGTTTGGAAATTATTTTTCAAACGTAACGTCACGGATATATTCGTCCGTCATCAGTATATTATATTATAACATTATAATATTACAGTGCAGATAATGAAATGCGTATTTTTATCGACCTACTACGTCCCGTACGCATATTAACATACCTACTGTACATTTTCTACGCGACCGGTAGTTTCTGATTGGTCTATTCAAATTTACCGCCATTTTATCATAGGTATATTTTTTTTATCATATATACCACTACTTATACCTATCTCAATTATTCATTGCGTTAAATTAGTTTAATAACTAATAATTTCAAGTTTTCAGTCATCAGTCTGTATTTGACATTTGTGACTTTGTGACTTTCAAATATTTGATTTACATTAAGTTAGGGGTTCTAAATAATAATTACATGTCACTGCAACAACTATTGGCGGAAATCTAACTTATTAAAAAACTAATTAAAACTATTAAACTATTTTAAATAGTTTTATAAAACCATACTGAATTATACTAATTTAAAACTAATTCCAATATTTTGTATCATCCCTACATAATGATGCATTTTCTTTTTCTGTATAGGATTGCCAACTAATACATAAGTTCAAAAACTGGACGACCAACCAAAAGACTATTTTTATTTCTTACCATTTTTTAACTTGTAGCAATGTACAGTATGTTAATATGCGTCCCGTACTGCAGTATTTCGGTCGTTCAAAATCGAACGGTAGTATTAAATATATATTGTGTATAGATTTGAAGTGTAGTTCTCGGGTGAGGTTTACTATTTATATTTACGCACCCATCGTAATATACGTCCATAAAGTCATCGTTGTAAGTAGGTATAGGCACTCCTATGAAATTTTGAAATCGGAAGTAATAGACAATAATAATAATAATAATAATAATAATGTAATGTAATGTGATAATAATATATATATATATATATATATATATATGTACAGTGTGTTATAGCATATATAGTATACACGGTGGAAAGGCGAATTATATGCGTATAGGTACATATTATTGTATATAATGTTCACCGGAGAGTGGAGCTGATGATTACTTGCGGTTACTATATAATATGTACGCTATACGGGCGATATGTCAATATTATTCTTTACGCCGACTTTTTCTTCCTATGCACATTGAACATAGTACACCGGATCACATTATAAGTGCATGATTTCACAAATCCCCCATATTGTTGTACGTATTATAGTAAAAATTCCAATTATTATCGAACGTAAGCCGCTGTGTTTAATATAAACGTAATCGTTTTTGTATAGAAAACAAAAAAAATCGTTTTTCTCTCGGTACCTGCAGCAGCTATATGACGTGTATTTTTCAAGGCTGGCCAAGTTAATGATGATATTTTATAACTCGTTAAGTTTTAAGTTCATTTAAAATAATATAAGCTAAGTCAAGTTAAAAGTTACTGGTATATTTTTATTAACTTTTAAAGTTAAAAGTTAATTTTGAAAATAAAGTAACTTAACTTAGTTAAAAATTAAAATTCCCTAATCAGGAAAAAAAGGTCGATATACCTATATATATATCGTAAAAAGGTAAAAAAGGATGGTTATTCTTTACACTCAAAAAAACTACTGGGGACTTCTTCTGCCTGAAAAAGTGTATACGCATGTAAAGATAAAAACACAACACGTCATTTTAAAACCCACGCACAAATAAAAAATCAGAAAATAACTCCTAACTGCCAAGATACCTACACTACTGTTTGATTCACACAAATGTAGTATAAAATAAGTAGTAGGTACCTGCTATCACTTCAATATATTTTCTGTGCTGAATAGACATAAATACCGGCCTCCATGTAGTCAAAAAGACCGGGCTCAGCCCCAATATTCGTGAACGGCCAACGCCGCGGCGTGTGCGTGAGTGGTGCATAATGATTCTTATCGATTATGTACATGCGCTATTGTATAGGTACCTACTAAAATTGCGTATAGGTACCAAAAAGTAAAATCCTCATTCAAAAATTTGTATTGTTTTTCGGGCAAAATTCAACTTAATTTAGATGATACTTTTGTACAATGTGAACTTGAAGTTAACACGTTCATTTTAACAAAAATTTTTTTAAAATTAACTTAACTTTTTAACTTAATTTTAACTTTTAACTCGTTAAAGCCCAGCCTTGGTATTTTTGCACGTTCTATATCTTTATAATGTAGGTATTATATTATGTCTTACATAATTATTCATCCGCTGGACTGCAGCTCGGTACAATGATATTTCGTCGAACGCACCGACCGTGAAAATGTTAAATTCACCATCGGTTATTATCCGTACGTACCTATAGTAGATACGCATAATATCCGCGAACTATGACCGCACATCGTCCGGTAATATCTATAAATATCTATACAGACGCTATAATATACAATATAGGTACAATATACAATATACACACATAACAATACACATGCCTATGTATATTGTAATTATGTAAGTCTATTACAGTGAGATCCGGTCCACCGTCGGTTATTATCGTCCGGTCTACGGAAGTGTTTCGTATTTTTTAACGATATGTTTTTATTATTTTTATTCCTCCATTCATCCCGCTTCTTTGCTTTTCTTATTTTAAATCATCCCATATCCCTAACTACTGGACCCATGAATTCTAGTGGTGGCCTTCCTCCACTGTTCTTCCCTTCCATAGATCCTTCTATTATATCCTTCCAAGTAGATTATTATTTTGCAATATATGTCCAATCAGCTTAACCCTTATCTAGTCTTCAGAGCTTTCATAAAACTTCTTTCTTCTTCTACTCTTCGAAATATTTCTTCATTCGTCGTACACTGAATCAAATATATCTATGATTTCAATAAGGATATAGATTAATTTAATAATATGGCTGTTAATATACGTCCAATAAAATATTTGTTGATTAAGAAATAAAATATTTGTTAATTTGACAGTAAAATAACAAAACGTATTATTGATTTGAACATATCTTTTATCAATGTCTTGGGTAAAATCGTCCAATTGAACACAAATTTATTTGAATTAACAAATATTTTGTTAATTCAATTATAAATATTTTGCGTTCATTTCTTTCATTCTTCTTCTTCGTAAAATAAAAAACGCCCATTTGTTAATCAAAATAGTCAATAGAAACAGAATATTTTTTCAATTTAATAACATATTTTATTATAATAGTAAAATCTGTACTAATTTTACAAATTATTTTTATTAAATTATAACTTATATATTTTGTGAAATTTACAAAGTGAATTTGTTATTGTAAACACATTTTTTTATTAGTTTAACAATATATACATTAAACTAATGAAAATTGTATTATTTCAACAAATATTCGTTCGTTCAAATTTGATTATTGCATATCGTCGTTAATTCTACAATTTGATATTTGGTTCAGTGTATGATCTATACCCAACACGTCTACTCTTCAAATGCAAGTAGCTTCTCTTCTTCGGGGTTCCCTATTGTCCACGTTTCACTGCCATAAAGTGCAAACATGGGTCTTCAGTAGATTTTTCCTTATCTCTATTTATCTAGATCCTCATATCTATACTTTTGTGGTAGTAAGTAGATATGGTTTTACGTAAAAAAAAAAAAAAAAAAAATGATATACTTATAGATATAGATCGTATAGATAATAATATTAACATTATATTTTTTCCCCATCTGTGAAAAAAATTATTGTAAACCGACATAATATTTTTAACGGCGTGCGTTTTTCTGTGCCTTTTCAGGTGCTATACTTGTTACGGAAAATGAGCAGGAAAACGGTGTACGCGGCTCCGGCACTCCGGTCCGTGCTGATCACGTCGTGCGAGACGTCGGTCGGATTACAGCTGTCAGACAGGCTGGCGGCCGCGGGTTTCCGGGTGTTTGCCGGTCACAAGCCAGACTACTCGGTCGACCCGTCGTCGGACAGCCTGTCACCACCATCGTTGCCGTCGTCGTGCGCATCGTCGGAGGCCTGCGCACTGCTCCGGCTCCGCGTCAAACAACGCGAGTCGGACTCGACGGACGTGGAACGGGCTCCCGGTGGCATCGTGTTCGTCCCGCTGGACGTGACACGCGAGGACTCGCTGCACGAGGCCGTGGTCACTGTGAAGAGGCATCTGCCCGCCGGCGAGGACGGTCAGTAGTGTGCAATGTTATAATATTAATAATCAAGGCTGGGCAAGTTAACGATATTTTTTAACTCGTCAAGTTCAGTTAATTGAATACAGTATAAGCTAAGTTAAGTTAAAAGTTACTCGTATATTTTTTTTATTAACTTTTAAAGTTAAAAGTTAACTTTGAAAAAAAAAAAAGTAACTTAACTTAGTTAAAAGTTAAAATTTCCTAATTAGGAAAAAAAAGTCGATATGCCTATTATATCGTAAAAAGGTAAAAAAAAGGATGGTTATTCTTTACGCTCAAAAAAACTACTGAGGACTTCATCTACCTGAAAAAGTGTATGCACGTAAAAATAAAAATACAACACGTCATTTTAAAACCCATGCATAAGTAAGAAATCAGAAAAAAACTTCTAACTGCCAAGATAACCTACATTATTGTTCGATTCACACTAATGTAGTATGTATAAAATAAGTAGTACCTGCTATCACTTCAATATATTTTCTATACTGGATAGACATAAATACCAGCCTCCATGTAGTTAAAAAGACCGGGCTCAGCCCAATATTCGTGAACGGCAAACGTCGCGGCGTGTACATCGATTCTTAACGATTACGTAGGTATATGCTATTGTAGGTACCTATTAAAATTGCGTATAGGTACCAAAAAGTAAAATCCTCATTAAAAAATTTGCATTGTTCTTCGGTCAAATTTAACTTAATTTAGATACTTTTGTATAAAGTTAACTTGAAGTTAACACGTTAATTTTAATAAAAAAGTAACTTATTAAGTTAATCTGAAAAAAAAGTAACGTGTTAATAATAACTTAATTAAAATTAACTGAACATTTTAACTTAATTTTAACTTTTAACTCGTTAATGCCCAGCCTTGTTAATAATATTACGTCCTATATACTTGTTCAGTAGGTCGAGGAACACGAATATCGTTTGCAATGGCCAGCATTTTTGTCGTCCGGTTATCAGCTTATGCACGTGCCACGATAAATCAAACTAAAAAATACATATGAAAATTTATTGTTTAATGTACAAGAACCTATTATTGTGTACATTATTCATATTTCATAGTGATATATATATTAGAGGTTGTGTCGAACGGTTCGAAGTTCGAAAAAAATTGGTGGGGGTTTGAAAGCCTAACTTAAGTTGTAAAAAGTCGAACACCAAATCGAACTCGTTTATGGAGTTTCGGGTTCTACACTAAACACCAACCTAACAACCTTCTTTTTTTCTTTTTTTTGCTTATTTACGTTTTAGGAAGTATTTCGTCTTAAAAGTCTATAGATTCCTACTCAATTATTTGTTTATATAAATATAAATCATTTAATTATTGAACAAAACATTTGTTTAATGATTATTTTTAACTCAGTTAAGTTGGTAATAGGAAATAATAGTAAAAATTTAAAGTTTATAGGTAGTAATTTTTTTTCTTAAGTTAATAGTATTTTTTATTTTTATACGAGTCAATATAATGTTTGAGATATACGGGTATAATTAAGTATACCTACCTATCTATTATTTTTTTCGAAATACTGTTATTTGTAACTATAAGCATTTAATATTTTTTAAATATCATTACCTAATATGATATTATTGAGAATACTACAATGTATTTGAAATAATAATTATTAAAATTAACAACAAATAGGTTCATAAAAATGTTTAATTATTTAATTATTTTTAATTATTACTCTTTTCTTCGAAATTTTAACGAATGGAAATCGCTCATTGCAAATTAATACTTACCTAAATATTGTTTATTGATGGGAAATCTAATATAATATATAGTATAATAATACGGAGAGATATATATAGGTATTATTATATATATAGGTATATATAGGTATTCTTGTATTATTTATATTTTCGGGAAATAAAAAATTCTTATGATATAATAATTATTAGAAACGACAAAAACAACTTTATTTTATTTAACTATTTTGATAATAGACACAATATGAAATCAAAAATGTATCAATTATTTCAAAATTAACTTAACTGAGTTTTAATTAAAAGTACGAGTAACTCGTTATTTAAAAGTTAATATAACCAAAAATAAGTTAAGTTAACAAAAATCAAATATACAAATTTAAGTTAAAAGTTAAAAGTCACTTAAATTTTAACTTAACTGTTAACCTATTAAATCATTAATGCCCAGCATTGTATATGTGTATGTGTGTATATATATTATGATGTCACATCGCACTTTTCGAATAACACATGTCGCATTTATCCTGATGAGTGTTTTATATAGGATAACAACGTAATCACACTTAATTAATATTCATTGATTAATTTCATACACATAAAATAGACAACTTGACGTCATTTGAAGTTGCAAAGTAATTTTGACGAACGAAAAAATATAAATGATATAACGTCTATTATCAAAAACATTAGTGATATTACGATTCATAATGATATAAGCATGAGTGAAATGAAAACTGAAAACAGTAGCTACCTATCGCTTTATTAATTTTATGTATGAAATCAAAGTTGATGTAGAATATTTTAAATATGGACATGAATTGCTAATTGTATCTTTTTAACCAATTTTTACTCCAATTCAATTACAATCTAAATATATCACCCCTTAAATAATCGAAGGCAATCGTTACTAAGAAAAGGGTATTCTTCTACGAGCAGTTATTCATTTGATCATTCACAATATAGTAATATTATTAACGATGTAAAATAGAGTTATATACAATAGAAATACATAGTAATAGGTTTTAATTAGATTAAAGTAATAAAATGAGACAAAAAGAGAAAAATGAAAAACAACTTTTATGTAAATAGATTGACAAATTAGATTAGTGACAACGGGCATATAGTAATGCACTAATAATATTAACAATACAATTTAAAAAATGTATAATGAAAAAAAAAAGAGGGAAAAAAAAAAACCTATATTTATACAATAAATTACTTGAATAGTTCATTAGCAACTTGATTGTTGACAGAAACATTAAAATATTATTAGGATGATTTAACGTGTATTTTTGAAAAACATAAGGAATATAAAATAAATAATTATGAATATTATGGTTATACATGCATTAAAATTCATCAGGCTTAGTAAAAATGAGTCGTCAATCTCATTATTTAGTAATTTGAAGAGAAAGGTATTGTAAAAAATATTTCTACGTACCTACTTTTGAAGATCTTAACTTGAAAAATATATTTATAGAAAAGTATAATATATATATATATATAAGGTGGACCATTATATTTTTCTTTATAGTTAATTACAGGAAAATGAGAAAACACAAATCTACCGATGTACAATTGATTCAGAATAGTTGAAATTGTATATAAACGTATTTTTTTATTTCGCATTCACTTGATGTGCACGTCTAAATATATAATTAATTCGATTAATTTTCAAATCGAATTAAATTTTACTTCGGGATTATAATACTGGCACATTATATAAATGCGCGATTCATTAATACATAATAAATATATTCAAACGAAATTCTGTCCTGAAATATTTCTCACGATATTTTTCCGTTTCGTTTTGTAGTACCTAAGCAAATATTGTCCCACCACCAATCTTGTGGTATAACATTTCACTGAATTGTCACTTATGTCTTACGCATATATATAGGCGAATTTAGCACAGACATAAAGTGTACCTACGATACTATACGTGTGAAATTTCATAATCGGTCTAGTCGAATGCTCAAACAATCGAATTAAAACACATCGATATTATATTCGTATCGAAGTTTTTTATTTCTAATTTTTGCTAAAATTCAAATTACAACTTTTTTTAATCCGTACACCATTTAGCCTATGGATTTACTTATTTAGTTTAATGGTTTGGTCCAAAAGACCGGTTAGTGTAGTATGGGTAAGCATAGAAAATAGCTAACTGACTATCTATATACTCTTTAGTTTCAAAGGAGTAGGTGCATACTACATATATACATTTTAATTGTGAAAAAAGCGTGTTACAAAGTACAAACCAAGTAGCAAGTTAAATTTCGAATTTTTCGAGTAACCTCTACATTTGGTAGATATATATTATATATATATAAAAAATTGGTGGACAAGTTAGTTAAAAATAAACGAAAGTCATACAATTTAGACGAAAGTCAAAATAGTAAAGAAGAAAATTTGTACCAATTTGGTTGGTTTCCTTTATAATCTATAAAGAAACTTATGACGAAACTTTCAAAGTTTTTATAAAACAATTATATTTGACTCATTAAAGTTTTAATAGGAATTTTTAGCACGTGCAACTGAATATAGGTAGGTACTTATAATTTTTACCGTACACATCAATAATCATTTTCCATTTTAATGACTTTATTCACGCTATTTGATCTATAGAAAACATATTATCCAAATACCATATTGTGAGAAATGAGAATAGACCTATATTGTAAATAAAACAATTATCGATTTTTTGTTCATTTTATATAGTGATACTGTTCATTACACACATGATCCGTTCTGGAAATAGTAATATTTTATATTTTACTCAGTTTGCTCGTTGAAAGTTAGCTCATACCTATCTCTTTATTTTTTTCTTTCTATTTTCTTTATATATATTTATGATAATAAGTATAATAAAAATTAACAATATATAATACAGGTGCTCGTGGTAAAAAATAATGTGGTTTTTATGAATATATATATGCGCAGTGCGCACTAAGTCATTTATACAGTCTGAGGTCGTTAAAAAATTTGCAATTATACGTATATTAATTAATATTGTTGTAAAAGATCTTGGTGGAAATAATTTGATAGATTACTAAATAAATACGAGTGTCTTAAAAAATGTACAATAGAGATAGAGATTTTAATATTCTATTTTCTTTTTACTATTCAGTTCACTTTTGCAAAATAATTATTATAATTAGTATGTACGACCATGAAATGAAAATACTCGGTGCGACCGACCCGTGCCTACTGAAATATCTGAGACTGTTTAGTTGAACCGATTTTATTTATTTATTTAAAACGAGACCTTCCCACAGTGACGTACCTATTTATGTATAATATTATTGTGCAGTCACAGCATTTTTTTTTTTTTTTTTTTACACCTTTCAAGGCCTCGAATATTAATACAATATGCACGTTGACATTATTTCTATGCCTATATTTTACTTTACAACCAGCACGAACTGTAATTTTAAAATCGGTTTTCTTTGACAAACAAAACGGATTTCTATAATAAAAACCATCATATTATATGTACCTCTAGTGTAATGTAGGTTAATTTTTTTTTTCTTTTTGTAACATGCTACCATATATGAAATGGGAATTTATTTGAAAAAATACAATTAAACATAAAATAATATAACTGATCAAAAATATTTTCACGAATAAAGAATAGTATTTATCGCATTTTCGATAATATCGTTTCATTTAAAATAAATAAAATCGTTTAAACTATACTATTGAACGTCGGTTCAATTTTACTATAAATAAATTACGAAAAAATATTTCATTATGAAATCGATACCTACCTATATATACCTATATACTGAATAAAGTATAAAGTAAACATATATTTATAGTGTATTATAATTATAGATATTTATTTATATAGCATCATAAAATATAAAAAATGTTATATTATCTACTTATAAATATAATGTATCATGTCTGATGCAAATGTCTCAATGTCTATATTATGTAGGTACATACCTACTTAATAGTATTATTTTATCAGTAACTTAAAGATATTCGTTATTTTTAAATTAAATTCTTAGTGTATTATTTTCTTACTTGTTCACATTTTTTAATTAATCTTATTTACATTTTGTTTATGAATTCTGGAAATATACTGTTATTTAATTATTCACTTTTACACTATTACAGCATTTATATTACATGCATGACTCAAATTCGAATGTTTAGAAAAAAAAATTAGTGTAATTATACCTAATTACGAAAGAGAAAAAGAAAGTATTACGCGTATCGCACAAATAAAACTGATATGTATGAATTATTGTGTATTGTGAGTAGATGCATGTTTTAAAATCATTGACAAGGATGGAAACATACTAATATACGTATATATTTAATCACTTGAAACTTGAAAGTACGCGTTACGTTCAAATCACTGCACCTTTGAATATTATGTGTAATGTTTATAATACGATAATATAACTTAATTTTAACTACGTTCATCACTGGTTTATGTTTAGTAATTTTATTTATTATTTACGTTTAGTTCCATACCTACAATAATATTTAATAGTTATGCGAAGATCGCATTGGTTTTAAGATGATGGGTTTTTTATGTCTCAATACACGGTTTTGGGTAAAATGAGTTAAACAGAAGTTTTGAAGTATAGAGTGTTTTTGATAGGTAGCAAATTGGTTCTGGTTGGTACCTATACTTTTAAAAGGTCCATTTTTCGCTTTTCCCAGTAGTTTTCTTGCCGGTTAGGTGAATTGCGTCCCTGTTCAATTTTACGACTAGATCTAGCTGTGAATTGTGTCCCAGTATGGTTAGGCCCATTAGCATTACCTACCCAGAAGACACCACGAGGAGGTTGGCTGTATAGTCTTCCAAAAGTTTGGTTTTATTTTGAATTTGTATAGTTATTATTAATTCATATACAATAACTAGGTATTAAATGTAAAATTGGCTAGTATGTCACTATAGTTATGTTTAAAAAGAATTCGTCAATCATTAAATGATATGTTAAATGTTATGTAAATGATAAATTTTATGTAAAAAAAAAAAGTATGGTAAAAATTCAAATGAAACTTCGGCTTTGGCGTATTCGAATCTGGTCAATAATTTATTGTTATATATTCAACCATTTTTTCTCGTATACACAATTTTCTTTTTCGACAATTTGTCGGGATTTTCTTTATCCGTTACTTCGTATTTTTATGTCTATTTTGGACTGAATATATTTTTTTTAAATATCAATAAAGTCGTAAATAGATGACTACAATGTAGTTAAACATATTATTTCATTTAGAGTGGGATGGCTCAATATCTGTTGGTCGTCCGATTTTTACCTGTGCAAATTCAGCACAGAGTTTTAAATGGGTGTTTTCTTGCTTGATTGAATAATATTAAAAGCCAAATGATGATAAAAATATCCGGGCCACAATTCGCCTATCTGGGTATCAACATTTTTTTTTTTTCAGGACACAATTCACCGAACTTGGTTTTCATAGGCGTAAATAAAAGCTATCTTTTATAATGGAAATATTTGATCAGTGTAGAGGAAAAAACAAATAAAATTCTCATGGTTATCTGTTATCTATTTTTTTTTTAATATTTATATTATATCGGACTTTCGCGTCTTTGGAATCCGATGATTTCTTTTTGTTATAAAATTAAAAATAATAACAATATATACATGGTATATATGTTGTCTGGGTATTGAAGAGACGATATACCAACTTCTACCATCTATACCTATATATCTAAACGAATTTTTAATAATTTGCTGAACTCTCAAAAACATAGAATATAACTAATACGCTAGATTATATATTATCCGATGTATATACATACCGCATATATTTATTAGTAGTAATGTACATATTATATTTTAGTGTTAAAAAAATATTCATAAACACGTGTAATCTCATTTTTTTTTTCGCGCATATATATCTATAATTTTATAATTATACGATAATTTTTCGTACTTAAATAAATCGAGAAAAACTCGTCCATAATCGTGGATTTTCTTGACGGGTATACGTGAACACATTAACCATTATAACCTACATCGGATAGAACAAACCTAATTTCGTATCCGTTAAGTGAGAGTACCTACCTATACCTGCCTATGCATAGACTCCATCTTTATTATTATTTCTAATGACGATAGACAATGTGCCGAACGCATCTAAAATTTTAAACACGATTTTCTCAAATACGCGTCGTTCGTGCAAATATTTTTTCTCTCTCTCTTAAATTGTACCTGAGTTTTTATGTTTGTTTACAAATGAAATCAAACACGGAATATATATTAGGTATTATATTTACACGATTACACATCGCCTCGTTGGTTTTCAAAACAATTTTATATGTATAAAGTATTATTATCTGTGCGGACAATTCGCAAAATTATTTATGTTTGTTTTAGCACCCGGTTATAAACAAACTTCGCCTTAAATAAATATTATAGACCATTGTCTGTGTTTTAGTAATGAATATAATAACATAAAAAAAAATCATATTTGCATAGTTATACGTTTTGTATATTATGATGAATTTATGCGCATTATGCCTACCTACCTATATACCTATATCATATTATATATACGACGTTTTTAAATTGTTTGACTTAAATTCTTTCTCAATTTTATCGTGTTTAAATATAAACATATATATATATCCTTAAAACACATCACACAATTCAAGGCCGTAACTGGAAATTATTTTCGGTGAATGATTGAACCTCTTTGATAGGTACCTCTTAATTTATACTACGAAAAGCATGTATAATACTCGTTGCTATATATATATATATATATATATATATATGTGTGTGTATGTGTATATATATAGATAGTTTGCAATGATACATTTTTGGATATTGTTGTTTTATTTTTATTCCGATAATAATATTTCTCAAATATAGGGTGGCAAGTCGCAAGGGTGTACATTTTATTATTTAAGTTATCTATGGAATTTCCTTCTGCCGAAACTTAAAAAACTGAAACAAATATTTTACATCCTGATATACATTAAATATTTTTTCGAAATGTCGTACTACTTTTTTTCATATAATTTAAAACACTTATACACGCAGCTAGTAGTTTTAACTATATCCGCAATAATCGACACATAATGAATAAAGTAAAAACTTTATTATCTTAGAAGTTGGAACGAAAAAATATGAGAGGCTGAAAGATTTAGTATATAGTTATAGCCGTAGAAAAAGAAGAAACTATAAATGTGAAATCTATCTAAATAAAGCTGTTCATAAATTATTCTATAGATATTATACTTTATTGTAAAAACGAAGTACTTTGCGAACCGAACGAGCCGGATCCACTATTAGCTAATTTGATTGTGAAAATTGGTCTTTTATCATATTTATTTTGTATTATATCCAAATTTCTGATTTGTCAAATTATACTCAAATAATGATATCGTGTTTGATACACGTAATATAACGAATAGATGGAAATGCAAAATAAGTACTTAGGTACCTACCTACCTACCTACCTACCTACTATGAAAGTTAAAATCAAGAATATTTTGTGAAGTTAGATAAGTGTACAATTTAATCTCGCCCAAGATTAGATCGATGACAATATAAAAATGCATTTGCCATATGAATCCGTGAGACTTTCTCGTTTTTAATATTATGTACGCTGGTAAAAATTGTACGTATTTATGAACACTCTCTACATATACTGACGACGATGTAATCGATTGTACGGTCTTTAAGAAGTGATAACTATAAGAAAATAATACAATAAGTAAAATGACTATATAGTCATCGTTATCAATAATTTACAAATTTATGATGGATATATTTCTAACAAGACATCGTGTGATGCGAGAAAACTATAGGAAATGCGTCTTGGATTATTATTTATTTCCCACACTATAAGTATTATAGCTATCTGGTATTTTTAATATTGTAATCAACACCGTACAAATATGGAACTACATATTTAATATTCATCTCGAATTTCAAATATATATAATATATACCTACGTTTTTTAATCAACCTTCTTTGGTACAGAAATAAACTTTGTAAACATGCGTATTCTACAATTTAAGTTAATAAGTAAGTGTTAATAATTTTAAAAAATATATAACTAATTATACATTAAGTAAAAATAATTGAAATTTCTTTGTATCGCAAATAATTCTCAATGTATTTTACACACATATATATATATATATATACATATAAATTATATATTATATAGAAATTCTGACTATTTACCGTGTTAGTTATTAAAGCTATACGTATTTATTTCATATTTATATGTTATACCTAAATGTTTTGATAGCATTCGCTATGTAGTATATTTTATTTATGATTATTAAGATATGGGTACATTTTTAATTTTTATCTAAATATTTCATGACACATTTAAAAATAATGCATATTTTTAACAACAAAAATAGTATCTATACCTATGCCAATGTAAAATCATAATTTATTTCAGGCGTGACACGTATATGTCAAACACATTTTTAAAAGGAACTATTTTCTCGATAAATTTTTACATGTATAGGTACACTTTTTCAGACAGAAGAAGTTCCTAATAATTTTTTTAAGCGTAAAGAATAACCATCCTTTTTTACCTTTTTACGATATATTAGGTATATCGACTTTTTTTTCTAATTAGGAAATTTTAACTTTTAACTAAGTTAAGTTACCTTTTTTTTTCAAAGTTAACTTTTAACTTTAAAAGTTAATGAAAAATATACGAGTAACTTCTAACTTAACTTAACTTATATTATTTTCAATTAACTTAACTTAACGAGTTAGAACATATCGTTAACTTGCCCAGTCTTGCTCATATATGTATATTACGTGTATTTAACGTCAAGTACAGAATAAAATATCTCCCACTCAGACGTACAAAACAATTTTGTATTTATATAGGTACTATTACTAACATAAACAGTAATAAACTAATATCGTATTTAAATTGCAGTGTAAGTATTGTAACAAATAAGTGTTAATTAAAAACATTCTACAAGACAAAGTCTCCTTATCGAGTGGGTCGATGGTTATTATTATAATTTCTCCAGACATTTTATTTATTATACCAATAACTTACTTGCCCACAATTGTCCGACTTCAATAGTTCGTAGGTACATACAATATATTATTTAGTCACTCTTCTTTACACTTTATGTATTTACTTCAGTCACTATATTATATAGGTAGTATAATAATAATGTAACGTGTACACGTTTAGTGGATAGGTGTACCTATACTAATTATTTAGTATATATACCAGCCATTTTTCACAGACAATTAGATCTTTGTGTACAAAACGATCAATGAGTTTATAAGAGGCGATGTTAAAAATTAAATATACCTCCTCCTACCCGCTTAATATAATTTTATCGACATTATAAAAAACACGTGCCAAATGAACTAAATAATGTTGACAAATTTTCTCTATTCCATTTTTTTTTTTTTTTTTTTTTTTTTTATCTTATTATATAATGTATCCATAAAACAAAAAATTGTTTCCATGACATTAAAACGAGTACCTATATACGTATTATGTAGGTAATAATCGTTTAGATGCGCGTATATTATAAAAACTGAATACATAACGAGATACGATCCGTTCTGATTATTCGAAATCAACAGTATATCTATTAATTTAATTCGTGAGTAGCTCTATATTGACTAATAATTACTACATTATATTCTATGAACAAGGACTCGCCGGAAGAAAAATATTTAAAAACTAAACAATGTTTATACCGACATTTAATGGAAGTTATATATATATTTAAATTGAAATGTATATACAAAATTCAAATATATATAATATTATATAATAATATATTGTACGTATGTTTAAAAAATAATCTAAAAAAAACCGTCCACATACAGATACTACACGTTGGTCCATCGTCCCTTCACATGTCCATTTGTCCATCGACAGTATATAGTGTATTGTTATTATCGTTATTTTTAATTCGAAAGCAATAATAAATCACTACTGCATTGGAAAGACGATCCTGAAAAAAGTTTGGTAAATATATCGTTTAAAAAAAATAATAATATATAATAATACTATATAATATAGTTGTTATAGTCGTAATGATTAACTTTATTTGTTATTTTATTATTTCCCCTGTATACCTATCTATAAAATATTTCCGTTAAAAAAGGTAGTTTTAGGTTTTTAAACATGAGTTTCGACACCTTATATCAGGCATTTAGTACAATAATTGTAAAGTGGATTTTTCAAACTTGTTCTATACGCTAAGAAAATTACCCGGAAAAACGATAAATAATCTTTTCAAAGTTGGTAACAACTTGAACCAATTTTGAATTTGCTATTAAAAAGACTTTACTAGGCATAAAATAACCCAGTACTTAAAAACTATTATAAATGTTCAACAGTAAGTTACTGTAAGTTTTGAAATTTATCTTACACTCTACGTAGATACATCATACATCTATAATATATTATAAATTATATTTGGAAAATTATGTTTGATTTAAAATAGGAGATTTTTTTTGATTTGCTTCTTAATCCGCCCTTGGACATTTAAATTTAATTACGTTTATTGCTATAAAAGAACAAGTTAGTTTTGCTTTTAGCAGGAACAACTGGTTTGATGTAACATAAACTTTGAATCTAGTTCGTTGGACTATAACGGACAATGTGTATTTTATTTTTATATAGGACACATTCCCCGAGGTTTCAGCCTACTAAAATTGTTAGGAAATATTTTATTTTTTACAACTTCTATAATATAGTAAGTAGTAAGTAGTAAAATGATGAGTGTACATGTTAAAGTATCTAAAAAAAATAAAAAAAAATGCAACTTCACCACTGAAATTTTATGTCAAATGATGAATGCAGAAATGTTCGTTTTTCATATTTGTACATCTTCCAATCAACAACTGTTGGTATTGACTATTTCTATTTTCCATTTCCTCCAAAAATCTGTTTCAATTTTTCTCCACTTAACTTAAATAATAATATTAATAATAATAATCCATTTTCCTCCACTGATCATATACGCTTCTCAATTGTCCATTTTCCTCCAAAATTTTTAGAAACACTGTTATAGGTATTTATAATTAATTGATTAGATTCACATTATATGATATTATATATAGGTATTATATAATTATTATTATTAATTTGATGAAATAGAAGAAATAATTAATAAAGACAAAAAATAAATAAAAACATATCAATTCATTATTGTTATATTTTTATTTTTCCCAAATAATTTGTCATAAATCTACTACCTATACCTACTATATTTACTAACGAATTTCCGAAATAATATTTAAAAATTTTTATTTGATTTTTTTAAATTCTCATTTTCATATTATATTTTGTTTTTATAACAGTATAGATTAAAAAAAAAAAAAAAAAAAAACGAATAAGTATAATGTATTACCTATTTATTTGTGAAAATAGTATTTTATTTGTGGGAGAAAAGGAATTTTTTGTTTTTCACAAGGAAAATGTTCCCGCCCGTTAACTTATTATTTGTTTATTTTTTTGTCGATGTTGAGTTTGTCAAAATTTGATATAGGTATAGACGGACTTCTATATTTTTTATTTCTCTAAACAATACAAATACATCGCACACGCATACATTTATCGCACGTATAGATAATACCGTGAAATATCTGAATAGCGAAATGACAAGAAAAAATAAAATAACACGATCGAAACACACTACTTTCTCTTTGACGACCGCCGGCCGCACCATGTGCCAAGCGTAGGTATGCTGTGTACTGTTAGCAGGCTAGTCGGTCATTCACATCGGTGACCGGCCCTGTTACAAGAAATAATTTAATATATATATATATATACGCGAATACAATAATAATAATAATAATAATAATAATATTATTAATCTCTTATATATGTGACCGTATTGAAAGAATAGATAATAGAATGGAAGAAGAAGAAAATACTCTGCTCTATTTGTTACGATAATTAATATTTTTCGTGCGCACTATTTGAAACAAAAATATTAATAAAAAAAAAAAAAAAAAAAAATCTTCACATGACTGCATCCGGGATTGCATGTCGAAAACAAATATACATTTTTGAAATGTTATGCAATCTCTTAAAAGGGTCTGTCCGAATGCATGTCGATTTTTCCGAGTTACATACGGACTATATAATTAGGTATTGTAATTGGACTATAAAAATTGTGTATTATCCACATTACCCATATTAATGTAAAACCAAAAATGTAACCACGTTCCTACGTATAATAATATTTTATTCCATGTTTTCGATAAATGTATTAAATAATATTAACATTAACGTTTATTTTAATATAATTTCAATATATTTTATTTAATAGGGTTGGGTTTTTGACCGGTCAAAATCTTTCATGGACAATTGACCAGATTTTGGCTGGTCAAAATTGTCAAATTCAGTCAAAATCGGTCAATTTTAATTTTTTTTTATTTTTAGTTCTAATGTATTTAAATGGAAAAAATGTATTAAAAATTAAAAATTATCAAATAATATTCATTTTAAAATATATTATATAATATAATTCTATTCATTTAATAGTCACTAATGATAACAAAAAATAAAATACTGACTTATTTACTTAAAAAAAAAAACTTTCAATAGTAAAAAATTAAACAAATTAAAATAACAACAGTCTTGTACAGTCTTAGTCGTATACAGTC
>JAIPRL010002048.1:0-15587 GCA_025469235.1 Pemphigus obesinymphae | reverse complement strand
TTCCAATTTAAAGTAAAACTATAGAAGTTTTTTTTTTTTTTGACCGGATTTTGACCGGTCGAAATCTATGTGGTCAATTGACCAGATATTGACCGGTCAATTGACATTGTGCCATCCATAATTTTGTTATATCATAAATGGTCTGCAATATGTGTATTATATAGGCATTATATTGATAAACTTATGTGTATGCCACCTATCTTTTATGAATAGCTTCATCGTATAACTTGGTAGTAGGAGTGAGGGTTATTATTTGACGGTGCGTTGGAATGCACATAATATTTCAAGGTGTTCTAATATTATATACGTTTGATTTATTAATTATTGGTCTCTCAGTAGTGAAACGGTAGGTAGAGGTATCAATAATATTGTAAAAGCGTTCAATTTAAAATTTAAAAATGATAAAAAATATAGATTATATTATAATAACTATCACACGAACATCATATTAAAATACGAAAATTCCCCGCATTTAAACGTCATGCCGTTCGAACATATTATTCTTTTGAGAGATGACACTCCTGATTTTCTTTTTCGGGCTTGGATTGCTTGGATGCACCGGTGCATGTTGCGTTTCTATCGATCTCGCACACCTTCATATTATTCCATATCATTATCGCATAAGACGTGGTGTATAATATTTTAATGGTCGAGATTCCGGAGATCTGTCCATAGATTGACGAGAGTAGATTGTATTATGAAGCATAATATATTGTATGCATTATAAACGCACGCCGATGATGTGTATTCATTAACCATATCAGTTGGACACCGCTTATTATTATTATTATTATTATTATTATTATGCTACAGATTGTTCATGGCCGATGAATTTCACATTATACAACTCGGTCGACAGTTTATTATAAACTGTGTAATTAACGTGAAATTTTCGGATTTTTTTCGTTATTTCGGTGTCAATATCGTGTATAAACATTCCGCCTGCCTAGTCTTTAATGAATAGATAAATTAATATAAATGCACATTGTAAATTATTGTCGTTTGATGACTAACGCAGTATATACTACTACTATATCTACTACCTCTACCTATGTATATAGGCGTGCCTATACATAACTACCGCAGGTCGATTAAACAAATCATCGGTTGATCGGCCAAGCAGAGTATATCAAATCAATCAGCAGGTGAAAATCATCAGCTGGACTTTTGCAATTATTACTTCCTATTCGACGTGTCCTTATATATTATGATACTCTATAATACACTATGTGTTTATAGCGGTGTTTGCGTTATAATATAATATAGACGAACGGTAACGACGATTATGTCTTTTGTTAAAATCTCAAAATATTACTTATTTTCAAAACGTACTCATAAGTCGGTCAAATTAGATCAAAAAAAAAAAGAAAATAAAAGAATTTCAATTAATTTTCAGTGAGCTAGAAATCATTTAAATACCTTTATTTGGTCCTAAATGCGTGTAATTCGAGTTTGCACCGTCCCAGCAGGTAAGCATAATTTTTGGGAACCAAAAAGGAGTGAAATGTTTGCACTTTTTTTAGTTTTTGCTTATGGCTCGAAAACGGTGAGACGTAGTGAGACGGAAAATGTCATCCAATTCAATATTAAAGAGGATTAAATTTTGCGTCGAATGAACAACATCTACAAAATTAAATTTGGTTCAGTGGTATAGCCGAAATCAAAAGTTAGAAACCGGGAAAATTTCTCATTTCGGTGCAAACTTACGTTTTGCGATTTTCCAAGACCACGTATATCTTTGAAACAGATACTTCTATTAAAAAAAACAAACCCTCCATAGAATAAAAGTTGTAGAGAATAAAATTTCACACTATATAGATACTTTAATTTTCAAATTCAATCATTCTGAAAGACTAAATTTGGCATCAAAATTATATTTTATTTTTTTAAATTTTTCACTAAAAAAAAACACTTGCCGTTGCTTTGCAAAGTGGAGGTAATATACACACCCTGATGAGTAGAGATTCGAGGTGGTACGAATGAAAAACATTTTAAATTTTAACAAAGTTGTATATTGTCATTAAATCTTCATCTGCGAAGCTTTCAAGCTGCAGTGGCGTGTTGAGGCCCTCTTCATTGGTATCATCTTCAAAGGTACTATCCTCACTTATTTCTGTTTCTACGGCGGTCGGCTCCCAAAAATTGTACTCACCCCCTGGGATGGTGTAAACTCAGATTACGCACGTTTAGGACCAAATGAAGGTATTTAAATGATTTCCAGCTTACTGGAAATTAATTCATCGATAAATTCTAACTTGACTGGCCTACTACCTATTATAGTTACGTATTATTATCGTCTATTTTCATAAAGAGTACTAATATATAATAATATGCCATGTTTACGTTACATTTGGTTACATCCGGAAAAATACGGGATAATGTTTAGCGTTATATTGCAAAAAATTGGGATAAAAATAAAGAAACACACACTATTATATCTACTAATATATATACGTATATATGTACCTATATGGATTAGGGATAAAATATTTCTTCACACGATTGTTTTATGTTTGTAAATACGCATTGAGTTTAAATACGAAAATCGTTTTTTTAATGGAATTTAGCGGTATTTTTACAGGAAAAAAATTAAGCAAATATATATATATATATATATAATAACTGCACAGTATTTATAAAAATAATTGTTTGTGTAAACACGAGAACAAAAAATATAATATTGTGAAATCAGAAATGTATTATACAGTCGATAGTTCGTTCGAACCAATTATAAATCTATTTCTAAAACCTATAGGTTAACCATAGACCAATACAATAATTATCTCCAGGCTGTATTGTATTTTAATTATATTCTTTTGAAATTCAATATAACGACATAGCTAGCGTTATCACGCTGAGATTAACAAATAAATCATTGTACCGAAAACCAAATAAATATATATAATATTTAAACAGGGGCATAATTTTAGGGATTCAGACTACACTTTTGCAGCCCTATTTTTTTTTTTTATATACTAACTAGCATATACGTATATACATATTTAATAGATTATAGAAGTTATTTTCTGATTTCTTATTTATGCATGGGTTTTAAAATTACGTGTTATATTTTTATTTTTACATGTACCTATACACTTTTTCAGGCAGAAGAAGTCCCGAGTAGTTTTTTTGAGCGTAAAGAATAACCATCCTTTTTTACCTTTTTACGATATAATAGGTATATCGAATTTTTTTCCTAATTAGGAAATTTTAACTTTTAACTAAGTTAAGTTACTGTTTTTTTTTCAAAGTTAACTTTTAACTTTAAAAGTTAATAAAAAATATACGAGTAACTTTTAACTTAACTTAACTTATATTATTTTCAATGAACTTAACTTAACGAGTTAAAAAATATCGTTAACTTGCCCAGCCTTGCATATTTGACCCCCATCAAATATTACAATATTGCGCTGGCGTTTAAAATTTTAATCAGTTAATAATCAGACGACCGCACTGCCTACATTGAGGGGACTATCGCACCAACCATATATACGTATATATGCCCGGATTAAGCTACGTTAAGTTATATACCCGATGGAAAAAATATGGCCTGCTCGGCTACTCAAATACGCGGATGGCTCATTTTTGCTCATTAACTTCATTTGTAAAAATAATAAATATACACGTGTAGGTACTCAAAGTCTAGGGCGATCAGGGGTCGGTGTTATAGGGTGATGATATGTCGTTTTTTTTTTTGGAATTCTCCCAAAAAAAGCCATACATTTTTTTGGGCGTAATTTTTACATTAAAAATGGCCCGGTAGAAAGTAAAATTGGTCTACTTCAAATATTTGCATTCCTATATTTAAAACTGAAATATGACTTAAAATGCTTTAAAATCCGCAATAATAGGTGACTTATTTTTAAATTACATGTATACTCAATATTATTTACCTATATCTACAATCTATAAATGCTACAATAATATTCCAGGATTATTATTATATATATAGTATGTGCTTAACCAATTTTTAACACTTAATTAGGTATATAATATATATTTAATATTTAAGTATACTTAAGTATTTATATTTTTCAATACTTAAATTTTTTTATATTAGGTACTTAATGACAGTATCCGCTACTGCAATAATGCAAACAGGAACTATATGGTTTAGCTGTTTAGTTGTTTTTTAAGCAAAGTTTGACATATCTAAATTGACATTTAAACGTGTTGTTATTTTCATTTATATAGTTATTTATAAAGATAACCGTAGTGTCTTTGGTTAATGAATTGTTTTGAGATATTGAATTCAAAACAAATAAATACGAGTAGGTATACGTATAGTTATAGATATTAATTAGTGAGTAATATCTAGTCAAGTGTATTAATGGGTAGCTACTCTAAAATTTTTTACAAAGTGTATAACTACACATTAAAGTTTTTAAATAATTCAAATTATATTATATATTCTGTTATTTTATTATTGAGTGTAATTTAATTTTATTTGTTTTACTATTCATAGTGTTTATGTTATCAATTTTGTTTAATATATTTCGTAACAATATTATTATACCTATTGTTTTTTAAAACATTAAAAGAAACTAAAAATAATCGTAAACATGAAAAATATACGAAACTAAGGGTTATAAATTGAGTAAACATGGTCATTTTGGTCAGTGAATACAGAACAACCCTGTAAGCGTTTAGTTAGTTTTATAGAAAAATATATATATAGGTGTATTAAAGTCTCGTAAAATAAATTCTGCCCGAAAATTAAGTAGATGTGCAATATTATATTTAACGGAGCAGCTATCTAAGAAAAATCATAAAAAATTTCGCGTTATTGTTAGATATACATAATTTAGCATTGTCAATGCGATTATTAAAATCGAATTAAACGCATTTCCAAAATAATAATAATAAAATGTGCTTATACCCAATGCGAGTATTAGAATTAAGATAGGTTATGTTGATTAAATTTTTTTCTCATTTGGATAATAATATACATATAGTATTAATATAATGAAAAATTAATTTCGGGACATTATATAGGATCACGAAAACTGGATACTATAAACCAAACTAAATTCTTAGGACGAGTATTTTCTTATTATAATCTTGTGTCGAACATAAGAAAAGGATTTTGAACAATGACGGCCGGTGTAATTCATTTCATCTACGGCGTATTGTGTCGTACGCTTTACACTTTTTCATTCAATGGAAACGCTTATAATGTAGTCTATGTGTATAATATGGTGTACAACTATATACACTATACATCAGAACGGTCCACGTCTTTTGGGCGAATATTTCATGTTTTCACATTTTAACAATAATGTCTAGAAGACAAGTTATTGTCGTCAAACCGTACAGACGTTTTTTACAATGTTACGGTCTCAAATCATAAATTAATTGGCACGAGATGCTAATGAAAAACGATACTGACCGCGTGATTCGTGATACCGTTGAACGAACGGCTCCTCGCAGGCGCACGAACACTGCGATCCTTGGACCTACAGGAAGCAAGCTGTAACTCAAATTAAAAACGTTCATATTATGTCTCGGTCCAAAAGCGATCAAAAAATATCAAACCTAATTCTGACCATAGTGACTATATATTTAGTTCGGTACACAAGTTTGTATAATATAATAAATTAGGTATAAAAAAGATGATTATTTAGCACCCCCCCCCCTGTCTATATCTATATAAAATTATCAAAATTACAAAATAATAAGTATTTTGGACACGTCCAAAACACGATTAATTTGCAAAAACACAATACAAAATGGTTTTTGACTTCTAATAAGTTAAATTCAAATTTTTATAGACGAACGAAAAACGTAACAGAAACGATAAACGAAAAATTTAGAAAAACGTATACATAACATAATCATAACATTTAAATTATCATAACGTAAAACACTAAAAACTCTATAACGTTTAAATTATCATAACGTTATAAATAGTAAATTATGTAAGTAATCCTCTAAAATTATACCTATATCTATACCTTCTCTATCAGCTCCTTCCATTGCCTACTACCCTTTGGTTTTAACTACATACTATAAAGCAGCCCACTTCTATCGTAGTTTAGCTTAAGAAAATGTCAGCGCGGCCATTTTTAAGGGGTTCTATGTAGGCAATTTTTAGAAAATTTTAAGAAAAATGAAAATCGTACAATAGGAAGCATATTGGAGGATATATTCGATTCAAACTGTCCAACTAACTACTGAGTGAAATAAGTGAGTAATCCTGGTAATAAAAAAGTTGAAAAAATGAAAATTTTTTTGTTAAACGTATGAAAACCGTAATAGAAACGATAAACAAAAAATGTAGAAAAACATAAAACAAAACACATAACGATAAACGGAAAGACTTTGATAACATTTAAATTATCATGACGTAAAACATGAAATATTCGTTAACGTTTAAATTGTACTGACGTTAAACACTAAAAAGTCCATAACGTTTAAATTCGTATAACGTAAAACACTAAAAAAGTCTATAACGTTTAAATTGTCATAAACGTTAAACAAAATCCATTTTTTTTTTTTTTTTGATTCGAGCCCTGCCTGTATGTGTGCATACACGCATGGACGCGTGTAGATAATATTACTGTTTTTCTCTTTTCTTAGCACAAGCTTATAGCTTATTATAGAAGAGACTAGCTTAAGTGCAACACCTATCGGGTGCAAATCCTTTTATATGAGACTATTTGCGAGTTCAACACCTTTTGAGTGAGAAATCTTAAGTTTAAAACTCCGATTGAGGGTGACACCTTGTAAGTTTAACTTTTATTGAGTACAACACCTCATTAAAATAATTACTTTTGCAAATCGTATACATATCGATTTATGTATTTTATCTGAAATAATACTGTTAATTAATTAATTTTAAAAATATTCCGCCTACGGCGGACACTGGCGTTCGATTCCTAGAAGATGGTCGTTCACTCCTAAAGTGTAAACTGTTGACAAAATAAGTAATCCAAAAATTGATCGAACTTACTATTATCGGATTTTTATAAAAACTCGAACCTCGCTACACTCGGTTCTCGTAGAAGAGATTAATAATAATTAAATTAAGTATTATTATTATTATTATTATTAATATTATTTTGTGGCACGCAGGTCTATTTATATAATACACCTATCTATATATTACAGTGATGTCATATTCTGTACAATGCTCAAGCATAATCCTATAATATAATACGACGCGAGTAATACGACGGAATGTGTATGCCCAAGATATTAGGCAAACGGGCGTACCTATCAGCTCACAGTCCTTGTATACAAGTTAAACATTAATTATTATCATTCTACGCGGTAACCTTGCTGTATTATCGTATATTATATTTTAACAGCGACTATCGCCCCGATTGCTGGCCCGTGATTGTGACAGCTATTAACATTCTACTCGACCCCTATAAAATGTAATATATTATTATATACGAGTACATATACAATATAATACGATATAAGTACAAGGATTATACCTACATTCAGGACAACAGTAAAAGTTGTAATATAAAAATAAAAATCACTGTATTATTATTATTATTATTATTATTATTATTATTATTAGCAGCTAGTATAATAATTGTTGAAAAATATATAAATTGTGTTTTTTGTTTTGTACGCGTTTTCAAAAACAATCGTTACGATATATTTTATCGTATGACAATCAGTGTCGACGGAAGGGGGGAGGGCCCAAGTGTGCCCCATCAACAGGCCCTCGCTAACAGAGAGGGCCCTCAAAATGTTTGAAAATGGTAAATTTCTCGAGACATTTCTGAAAAGACTATTTTTTTGTTTGTTTATTATTATTATTATTATTTTTTTTTTTTTGTAATCGGTTACTCTTTGGGAACACTGAAAATAATGGCGAGAGACGGTTTTTTTTTTTGCTGATTTTTTTGCGGGAGCGCAAAATATAACTTGCACCAGGCCCCGATAACGCTCGGGCTGTTCGTTCTTAATATAGTAAACATTTTAACTAATTGAAAACTATCCGAAATTGCTGAATTTAAATTTTACCGTGCAATATAATCATATTTCCTGATATTTTCCATCATTCATAGTAAAATATACATATTATTATGTTTTATTTTCCTTGGGTTATTTATAAAATAGAAGTTATCCTCACGTAACGTGACTGTTTATTAAAAAAAATTATATATAACGTTTTGTGATAAATATTTAATTATTTAAATTTTAATCGAATATATATAATTCGACTCCGGTAAGTTGCCTATATCCTTGAAGTCTTAAGATACACTCCTATATAGCCTATAAATACTTAATCATACTGTTATCGGTAAAATTTATTTTCATAGTCATTTTCAATTTAACTTCACTTATCAATCAAGTTCCATTATAAGTTAAATACATTGACTATACTATGTACGCCAGATACAGAAAGTATTAGGAAAATAAATAATAATAATAATAATAATGATAACCTATTCTGCAGATCAATTAAACTTGAGTTACTGCATATTTTAATTTTTAACTAAATATACCTATATATAGGTACATATAATATATAATGTAAAAAAAAAAATAGTTATTATTTATTTGGTACGTATCGCTATAATATTATTATTTAATAATAATAAAAAAAAACATTAAACAATTAAAAATAATTAATGTTTTTAAATTAAACTTAAGTTATTAAAATAAGCGTTAATTCAATATCATAATTTGAAATGTCTATACTATATTACTTTAATATTGTTTCAGAATAATTATAATCTGCAGTTTGATAATTTTACAATTATTTTATTGGGAATAAAATACTATTTTTTTAATTTGTTTATAATACTAGGTACGCGTACCTGTTAATAAATAATGTTTATAATAAATTTAAATTTGTTTTCAGGTCTATGGGCTGTGATAAATACGGCAGACGTATGTCTTAAAGGAAGAATTGAAATGCAAGAGAGTGCTCAATGGGAAACGTTGTTTAAGACTAATGTTTTTGGAACGCTCAAGGTAGCGAGAACGTTCTATCCCCTTCTATTGAGCCAAAAAGGTAAACAATAATATGATAATTATGTATTTTGAAGTTGTACAAAACATTTAGTACTACATATATAAGTATATTGTCATTTTGTGGATGAGATCCTTTTCCGCCGAAATGAAACCTTTCAATTTTTAATCGATTCACTTTTCTATAGGTACCTACCAAATTAAAAAAATTCTGATACCCTTTTCCATCAAATTTAAGAAAACATAAATTTTATTTTCTGCCAAACTAAAAAATCTACTTGCAATTATTAACAAAATGATTTAACATTTTTTTTTTTCTATATGTATCAAAAACATTATTAATTATTTTATTGTATATAAATTATAAAAAATTATTATAAAATATATTATTATTTATCATTATTCATTGTTATATATTTATATATATATATTGTATAATATAGGTAGTATTCAAAGCATGAAACGACATTATATACGAGTAGGTATACGTTGAATTTATGTCTTTACAGAGATATATTGTCATACTTTGAATTTTTAACGATTTCACAATATTAAAATAATAATTTATTGAAAGTTTACGAAATAATCGCAGGTAGATTTTATGGTTTGACGGAAAAGACGATCGACTTTTTGTTTGTAATTTAACGGGAAAGAGAAAGGTGAGAAAACGGTTATGTCCGTATTTTATAATATGATTTCAGAAAATTTGTACTCGAATCAATCACAAATTTCTAAAATAATGATTTCACGACATTTAATTATATTTTACAATATTATATACAACATTCAGATTACTGTGCGTAATATGAAAAAAAAAAAAAAAAAAAAGCTTTTTAATTCTCAAATATTGTATTGAATAATATTATAATCTAACGTTTTCAAGATAATATACGTCTTATTATAGGTACATTTAGACGACTTATTATGACTGTATTTTCGTTCTGTTCAGGGAAATCAATGATTAAAATACGATAGGATAAATCATTAAAAACCTACCTTAAAACGTTTTTTTTTTTTTTAGGCCGTTTCATTAACTTCGGCACATCCAAAGGACATCCCCGTCGACAGGGCATGACGGCATTTGACTCGGCACGGCACGCTGTGGTCGGCGCTAGCACTTCGTTGCGGGAAGACCTGAAGGACTTGGGTGTACACGTCGTCGTAGTGAACACCAATCACATTCAGCCGGAAACTCTGTTCGAACTGATACGGCCCTCCGGCAGAGCGAACGAACAGACGCTCAACGAAAAACTCCTGAAATCGACATTGCCCGAGTACGCCGTGCACGTTCTCTTGGACGCCCTGCTCGAGCCCCGTCCAAAACCGGTGTACGATTTCGAAAAGCCGTCGAGGTTCAATTGCGGTTTTTCGAAAAAAATTTTGAACTCCGAACGCTACGTCGGATACGAAAACATATGATCAAACGTCCCACGAATGAAAGTTTACGAGTACAACAAAATATTATTCATTATGAATCAACTAATATGCATAACATACGTAACGAAGAAATTGATTTTTTTTTTTTTTTTAAATTTGTGTTTATTTTATTTTTAAAACGTTAATACTGTAATAATCATATATATATATATATATTATACCCAAAGAATATTATTATCTTACGGTGATCAGTGCCTTTTACTGCCTATATAAATATATAGCGAGTTGTATATTTATATAAAATATATAGGTACGTGTTATATTATTATTATATTATATTATATTATATTATTTAGTCGTTTTACATATTTTTGAACGCCGTATCGAGCCATTTTTATTTTTTTTTTTTATATAAAAAAAAAATTTATATTTATATTTTTTTTTTAATATTACTTGTATATTTTAATCACAATTTAATATATTAATACCTGTTATCCGACAAAGTTATCACTTGTAAGTGGTCCATTTTTTTTTTGTCTGGCCGATTCACGACGAGAATCATCAGTTTTAGCTGAAAATTCACGTGCTATACTTACTATACAGTAACTTTCTATAATAGTGGCGAACAACAGAAGCATTATGACTTTTCATTTTTAGGCGTTTGTACGATATTAAAATGTAGTTTTCTGCTCGGATCAAAAACGATTAGTAAATTGGCCAGACAAAACAATGAGCCTCGTTGGGCAACCGATCTTATTATAATATACGCTTATTAATAACCTATTAATCTATACAATTATTGTTATACAATAAGTATTTAGTGTACATTGTAAAATGTTCAAAATTATTATTAAACAAACAAATTTAATGTTATTCATCCGTGTAACATACATATGGAATACTTTTGAAAAATATCAATAAAAAACAGTCAATATGGTAATGCTTACAATGTAATTACAATATTAAATTACAATATGTAATGTTTATAATTTTATAGTTTAGAAGTCATAAATCTAAAATTGCAGTTCAGAAACTTGATGTTATAAGTAGAACTTGCTGAATTTCAATAATATTTATTAAACATTTTTTTTTCTTCAAAATTTCATGTCACAAATAAACAAGTAGCATTTTATTATATTTATATTTATATATTATAAAATAAGTTTTTGTATAATATTTTGTTTATAACTTATATTTTAATAATAGTAAAAAAAATGTGAATTTATGATAAAATATAGGTGGACTAACTAAAAAAATTGGATAAATTTGAATTTATGATAAATAATTGGACTTAAAAGAGGACGTCCTACATACAAATATTTAATGAAAAACTTACATTAGCATTTTTGATATCTATCAACTTACAATAATATTATAAACACGAAATCTAGTACCCTACTTAGCATTTATTTGATAGGTAAATTCATTTTTTTTTTTAATTAATAGTTATTTAAAAAATTGATTTTTCAACAAATCATAAAACGTGTACAAATGCATATATTAAAAATCAACTACGTATAGCGCTAGATTAATTTGTTCTCTATAGTTTATATTTTATATCATATTTCTACAATATTCTCAAATTAATAAAATATAATAATAGTATAATATAGGTACAATATAAGTAAATGTTTTCTATGTTTTCTAACAAATATCACGATTACATGATAATAAAAAATGATACTGACACAAGAATATTTTTAAATTGTTAAATTGTTGAATTTTTATTTTTCTAAAAATTATTTTTAATTGCCTATACAGAACCTCTTAAAAACCGTATGACGTAGATACGACGTTCTCGTAGTACCTGCTCAGTTGTTTTCGTTTAACACTCACAAAACATAGTAAAATCGGGTTTTCTTTTTCCAATTTTGTTAAAAATTGGTTGATTTTAGGATATGATGGCTTATATTATCATAATTATTAAGATAATTAACTTAATCTATTACATGTAGAAATTATTAATTCGATTAATTTAATTATACATTTTTTACAAGTGTATGAAACGTAATAACTAAATTATGAATATTTTGCTTAAAATTTAATTTATTGAAATTATAACTCCTATACATGTCACATGTCATAGATTATGATATCTTTATTAATTATGATAAAAATTCATCATATTATCTTAAAACCAACCAATTGAAAATACAAAACCCGAATTCACTATGTTGCGCGTGTGTCAGACAAAACTTAATACACTTTTTTATCATATGCTATTAATCTGTTAATGAAATATTATCTCCTCAAAATGACAGCACAGATATCAGAACTCAGAAGTCCACAGTGAAATCTTGGTGTTTGATGGACTTAATACATATATGCAAACAAAAAAGTGACTTTTTTTTTTTTTTTTGAAAAAATTGAATTTTCTATCCAGTAGACTTAAATAGTGTGCTTATAAAAATAGGTAGGTAACGTGTACTATCCAATTGATGTATATTTATTATTAGCTTTCCAGAGAATTTCGAAAAATATTCAAAAAGCCTTCGTTGAAAATTACGAAAAAATAATTATAACAAAATATTTTCATGTAAATTACCCAACAGTTACTACAGGAACTATGGACTTCATTATTATTAATTTTATACAATTTGAAATTTGAATAAAGAGTTTACTCATGAAGTTTAAATTAACACTTATTGATGAACTTCGAGTGTAAAGCTTTATATTGAAAACTTTACAATTTAAAAAATTAATAATTTGTTATATATATACCTTTTATTGTATTGTGTTTCTACATTTTTCTTAGGTACGCATTCATTTTTAATTTAATCTATTAAAAAAAAATTAGAATAATTAGAATATACTAATAATCGAATAGTTATTCGAAATAATCAATTATATCAATAACTATACATGGTAATGTTGTATATCTGATGAATCATTGAGAGTTTAAAAATATAGGTTAAAAACAATAATGAAGCAGGTATATAAAAAAAAAAAATATTAATTAATGTTAATTAAATCTGAGTGAGCTGTTATAGTAATTTAATATATTTATCAGTTTATCACCCATCTCTATATCTGCAAAATAATATTAATTACAAATATTACAATTATTTATTAAAATTTTTATGTACACAAAAATATATATGTTTACATTTTACAATTAGATATAACTATATAAGTATATTTATACACATATTAATTTTTTATATATGTTAATATTTTTTATGTATATTTTCTTATTACATATTATATTAAAGTACCTACATAAAATGAATACAGTATAATCTAAAAGAGAAAAATAAAATAATTATGGTAACTGAAAGTAAAGGTTTTCATTAGCTTAATTGGTCTTATTGCCAAATTTATAATATAAAAATAACGTTTAATAGTTATAACTTATATGTACATTTTCGCAGAAACATAGTTTTGACATCAAAAGAAAGATCTTGAATTTTTTACTGTGTTTCTTCAAAGAGATTTTTTGTATATATAATATATAAACTATGAAAATTAAATTTTTTTAAACCATGAATTATGAACTATATGTATAAGTATTAATTATACGTATAATCAATGGTATAAGTAATCAAAAAATATCTTCAAGAAGTACAATTAAGCTGTGTTTCTCTATGAAATGAATTAAATACATAAGGTGTAAGTGAATTATTTACAGAGCTGTAGATGTAGAACGAAAATCAGATTTTTATATTTTTAAACAAATATCATGGTTAAATAATAAAAAATGAAACTTACATCAGACCATTTACTATATTTATAAGTATTTAAAAAAATATTTAAATATTTTTAAATCAATAAATTTCTAGTTTCTTAAAATATCCACAACATTTCCTATGAAGAATGAATGTAAATGTAAATCATTTCCCCCCCCCCCCCCGTACCGATTTTTGAAGTTAAAATTAAAGTAGAACTTTTGGAAAAAATACCAATGGGGTGAGAGAAGATGCGATTACTATTAAAGTACATTAAACCGATTTCAAATGTTTAAAGAAGGTGGAAAAACGTCCCCATCCGAACTTGTTTATGGGAAAGCACCCACACTATTAGAATAATTTAAAGAATCTTGTCTTGAATCTTTAAAGAATTTCACAAGCGCAAAAACGCATCAAACCGAGATTAGCAAAACAGCTAAGAAAAATCAACTGGACAAATTGACATCAGATTTATACCATCATCACAGTATCACACGTCAGTCGTAATCATCATGATACATAAGAAACGCACATAATAGTATGTGCGTAGCAAAGGACGACCTAACCTAACCTAACTTAACCTGTTTACATTATAAAGTATCGACGGTTGAAGACCAAAATGTTGCCGAAATATGAAAACGTATACTGATGACCTTTCAAAATCACAATGACGGACATTTAAAACATTTGTCTAAATAACAATGATAGGTACCACCATAACCGCAGGTATCATTATCATTATTATTAATTATATCAATCAATCGATTTAAACCTGTAAAAACTAAAAAGATAAAGTATAACCAGAAATAAAAATATAAGAAAAATTAAACGCGACCGATGAACCACGATCAGGACAATCAAATCATGACTCAGTAGAGTACATTTCCCAAAATAACTGCATTTTATGAGACGTGGACCCATAATTGTATTCGTTTCATGTTTATATTTTGTACATAATATAAATATTAAATATTACAGTATATGCAATATACATACAATGATATTTATGGAAAATAAATAAAATATAATGTAATAGTTTTATAAACATTTTATTTTATGTTTATACGCACGTGTAGTACTATGGCTGTAGTGTGTTGTCCGACTATTGTGGCGGTGATCGCGGAACGTTGAAGAATTATTGCGTCGATCGGACAACTAAAAATACATACGAACGTGAAGTTTGTATAACATACCATTATTGCAATAACAATAAACGGGTTATTTGCCTATACTTCAAGTATTTTAGGGGCACTACTATTGTGGCGTAATAAAGACGACGGCCGGTCGTGTGCAACAAAAAGATATATGCAGTGGTTAAAGTGGAATATATTTTCAGGGCGGACTATAGCTAATGCAAAAAAATGGCGTCCCCTGAACCAGTACCATAACATTTTTTTAAATATTTATATAAATTTAACTTTTAATCCATGTTATTATTGACCTAATTTGTAAAAATTTATCACGGACGTATACACGTATACACCTATTATTATGTATAATGTACATAGTCTGTGGTTATAACTTTAAAATACGCATATTAAGAGGATGCTATACCCGCATTTTCTGTCTCCGTCCATCTAATTGGCAATATAGCAAAATTATACAACG